>ML779652.1:1356526-1376285 GCA_009831015.1 Picea engelmannii
GAGTTGTGAGCAGGTATATGAACAATCTAGGTAAAGAACATTGGGAGGCAGTAAAGTGGATTCTCAGGTATTTGTGAGGTACTACTACACATGCATTATGTTTTGGAGGTTCAGACACTTTTCTACAGGGATATGTTGATTCGGATATGGAAAGTGATAAAGACAGCAGGAGGAGCACCACAGGGTATGTTTTTACTATAGGTGGAAGAGCAGTAAGTTGGATTTTGAAACTGCAAAAGGTTGTTGCACTTTGAACAATAGAGGCAGAGTATGTTGCTGCCACAGAGGCTAGTAAAGAAATGATTTGGTTACAAAGGTTTATGGAGGAATTAATAAAGAAGCAAGAGAACAGTCGGTTGTACTGTGACAGTCAGAGTGCTATTCACCTTGCAAATAATTCAGCCTTCCATTCGAAGACTAAGCATATACAGTTGAGGTACCACTTCATACGATCTGCCTTGGAAGATGGACAATTGAAGCTGGAAAATATACACAGTAGCCAGAATCCTGCAGACATGTTAACAAAGGGAGTAACCAGGGAGAAATTGAGTTCTTGCTCAATTTCAGTTAGTGTTCAAGAATGAAGATGAAAATGAGAAATTTTCCAGGTCCAAGAAGGTTCAGAGTCCAGTATATACAACAACGATGGAGTTGTTGAGATCAGTCTCCAAGTGGGAGATTGTTGGTTGTGGAGCCTGATTATCTTCCTGATTCAGAGGTCCTTTCTTTCAGCCGTGTTTATACCCCATGAAATATTTACACCCCAGAAGTATGTACACTCTTCCACGCGGCGGAGTGTAGAGGGGGGTACCCCCTCTGCGGGGTCCAGGGGAGCTATCCCCTCGGCTAGGGGGGTTGGGCCCAAGCAGGTCCCCAGTGGGGGTTCGGGGGCGAAGCCCCCGAAGAAAAAATTGCCTTGTAAAAGTATATTATAATTTCATTGTAAATCTGGACCGTTCATTATAAGGTTGCAGATCTAACGGTAGAGATTATGTTAGGGTTTTTTTCCCTAGAAGGAAACCCTCTTTTATGAGGGAAATGTATTGCGGCTATGGATGATGGTGAATATTGTATTCTGAGAGAGGAGACTGTGAGAGAAAGAAGAGGAAGTTACAACGGGTTTTGCTGTAGGTTGTATCCCTTCATTTGCTGGATAATAATAAAGGAAGGACCTGGAAATTTCTCTGGTGGACGTAGCCCACACTGGGTGAACCACGCAAATCTATGTCTCTCTTGTATTGTGTGTCTTATGTGTTTTGTTTATGCATTTGTTTTATTTTATTGCTCCGCGGTCCTGTTTTTCTAACAAGAACCATGTTCCATGTTGTTCTAGAAATTCTCCAAAGCTGCTCCACACAACGAAAATATTTTTTGTATGCTATAGGCAAGGTTGATCCTTCAAAATCTAGTTCGATTGTGTTTGACATGGACTATGTTGATAATTGACTTTCCCATTATATTTATTTCCAAATCAGAGCGAGAGTACTTGGGAAAACCATATTTCACATAGTGGTTGATGAACGTGCATCAAATTTCATCATGTCCATGTCATGTTGGAAATCTATTGGCTCTCCAAAGCTCAACCCATCTAGCATCATCTTGAAGGATTTTGATGGAAACATGTTCAAGTTGCATGGTATTATTACAGCGTTTTCAATTGATTTAGGTGGAAAGATTGTCTTCGTTGAGGTGGAGGTAGTCGATGATCCATTGGAGTACAATTTTCTACTTAGATGCACTTGGTTCTATGAGATTATCATCATTGTCTTGTAAGTCTTTAGGGTCCTACACTTTCCTCACTAAGGAAATATTGTCACAATCGATAAACTTGTGTTTGGTACCCTAGACCTTAGAACTGATATGGGTTCTAATATACCCTTTATTGGTGATTCCTAGAACACTTACATGAGTGTTGGTGTGGGGGTGTTCAAAGAATCCTCATTGATGGGTACATTTCCCCTGCCCCCACCACCTCCTGCTACAATTTTTTCTCTAATCAATATGATATCTTCATTGACCAGTGGATTACTTAGGTCTTTTGGTCCTTGGGTGGTTCCTCGTCCTGTGGAAGTTGAGTCTTAAAAAGCCATCATACCACTCAAATTGGTCGATATTTCCTCCCTAACAATATCATTAGCGTCAGCTCATATTGATAAGCAAATCCATCCTCATATGGAATGTGATCAACCTACTCTTCTTACATGGGTTGTTGACTCTCTCAGTTCACATGACTTCCTAGATACTAAGTTTCCTTCAGATAATTCCATCTTGGATTTCATGGATTCCATATTTGAGCCCAATTATGATATGATGCATTGATCATGTTGTCCTGATTTAGAACTGATGAGAGTTAGCATGATGAGTCTTGATCTAGGATTGGAGGAATTTGATGGGGCATCCAGTAAACCTCCCAGTATTAACACTTTTTCACCTTGGTTATCATTTTCTAAACTTTCCACCAAGTTCTCTTATCCCCCTTACGTCGAAGATTCACATTTTGTACCTCCTTCACGTCTTGATGGGCATCATCGAGGAGTTTTCATATCTCATGAAACCACTCATGATGAATATATTCAACTACATAAATTTGATGTTATGTGTCTTGGCCCCAACATGGTGAGCCATATGATTCCCACAATGACTCGGGAGTTCATTGGTGATGATCAAGATCTTTGGCCTGAGCCTAGTAATGGGCTCTACATTGTGTAAATTTTTAGATGTGTAGTTCCTTATACATATGTGTGTGGTGTCAGACAATTTGATTTTTTTTAATTTTGTTACACTTCTTATTGTTATAACCCTAGAGGCTTCCCCATTATGGTCACCAGTTCTACTAGAGGGAAAAACCCCCTATGGCTACACTAAGGTTTACAATTTAGGCAAATCAATAATCGTTTAAAAGTATCATACTTCTCTAACTACCCCAAACATACCCCAGACTTATGCAAGAAAAGAAAACTGAGAAGGATCAGGTAATTGTACCTCTACTCCATGTCTGGTGACGATCCTCTCGCACTTGAAGGATTCGCTGACTGCAAAGCTCCTCCCAAGGCTGGCCTGCATTCAAAGACAGACAAACAGAAAGCTACAATAATACATTTCATACATAAATAAGGGTTAGATGTTAGAATAAAAACATAAATCAAATGCAAACATTCAACACATCATGTTTTGGAACAGGAAAAGTACTTCTTTTATTGATAATACAATGATCACTTACAACCAAATTCAGCTACTGCTCCTCGAACCTAGTCCGGGGTCCTCTTCGCCAAGCTCCAAATGCACCTCCATGCATCTTTCTCCTCTCAACCTTCTTCTTGGGAAATGAAATGGGTTATGATGGGGTAAAAAGGGAAAAATGAGGAATTTTGAGGAAATTCTCACAACAAGGCTACAAATGCTTGGGGCAAGGAGGGGATGTGAAACATGCATAGTTTCATTGTTCTTATGTCTAGATGTGGAATGATACCCCAACAGCTCCTTTTATATGACAAAAGGATGGTTATTCAGTTGGGTGACGGGCTATAGGCGATGGATTAGCTGGGAAACTACCCAATATCCCATAATCTCAATGAATTCCTTGCAACTTTTTAATTTTTGAAACTTTTGCAAGTATACACGGATTGTAGTGGTGCATCATGCGTATGTATGTGGGTTGTAGTGGTGCAGAAGGCGTATGTATGTGGGCAATATTGGTGCAGGGTGCGTACATCTTCAAAAAATGGGTTTTTAAGAAGAGAAACTCAGTGATGGCTTGGCAAAAAATGCAAGAGGGCCAAATGTCAGGTATGCATATGTAGAGCAATTTAGGGTTATAACACTTATCAATACGGGGGTATAATATTGTGAGATGATAAAATTGCATGTGCAGGGTTTGTGCATAAATGAGCTCTAAACTAAGAAATAAACTCTAATTCCTAATGATTCTACACTTATAATGAAGATTATTAAAATCATAAACTGATAATATTATAAAGATACTTAATCACTGGATTATTGGTTAAAAATTCTTTAATAAACATGAATTACAATTTTCATTCATTGTTAAATTCCAAATGTTTTTGTGATTAAAGGTGAAGTAAATCTCATCCTCAATCTTCAATGGAAATTGTTTTGTGTAGGAAATCACACATAGATATAAGCAAAGGCATGTAAATGACTGATAAATAAAGGATTGCAAATAATCTTCAAAATTTAATCTAAGTATTGAAAACAAAGATACTAATTCTATAAACTCGGGAATTGAATAAGTATGAGCAAAACACAAGATAACTATTGAACTGAGAAATACAAACAAAAAATGAAAGGTACTTATCTAATGTAATTTAACTACTTGCATTGCTGGCCATATTTGAGGGGCCCTCCCAATTGTCTCATGCTACAGGAAACTTACAATACTACAAACTGATTATACAGCACAAATTCACTTATAACATCAACGCCATAATAATTATATTAATGAAATCACAAGTTCAGGAATTAGTCATCAATTCCAATTCTCTATTACAATGATTATCATTACCATTGCTCTATGGTTCAAACATATATTTAAACAAGAAAAGAGTGTGCGTAGACCCTCAACGGATCCCCTGCCTTGCAAATATGATAACAATTCATAACCAATAATTGACAAATGAAGACATGAAGTTACATGGTTTTACATTTTTGGTTAACTCTAGGTAAAGATAAAACAAAAATGGCAACTCATGACATGAAATGCATGAGAATATTGTTCATCATTGAGCCAAAATCACATTTCTTGTTGACTTCCTTATTTTTGGGAGGGATTTGACTGGAGGTTTGACTAGAGGATAGAGTCCACATGTCCACCCTGGAGCTAATCTAAACAACATGAGACCATCTCAAAGCTGCTAGAAGAAAAACCCATGTGGTGGTTTTCTCATTGTGAGTGTGTCGGCATGCTAATCAATGAGAGTGGTTACGGGATATGCATAAGAGTTATCATATATGAACTAACACAACCATCATTAGTAAAAAGTTAACTTTAATCTATCAAAAGAAATGGATAATGGTTAAGATTAACAATCGATTACCTCTTAAGCTTGAAATGACATTTCCATTGGAAAGCACAAGAGAATATGATAAAAGGGACAACAAAGAGGTGAAAACAAGGGATAAAATGGTAAAAAAGGAGTCTTCTAATGGTGAAAAGAGTGTCAAAATGGAGGCCTAACATCTCCCCCACACCTAAGACCTTTCATGTCCTCATGCAAACAAATCATGTAGCGGATGTCCCATGCAAAAAAAAATCAAAACTGAGCAAAATTGATCAAGATTCACTATGTCAAGAATAGATGGAAACATATATCAATATGTTTACATTAGAACCCTTCCTCTTTTGTTTTTCCTTCAGTTTCCTGGTCAATGTCCTATTATGTAATGCTAATAAATGAGTTTGTCTATACCATTTCCTGGCAAGCTTAAGTAATTTATTATTTTCTGATGTTAACTTTGCATTATCTTCTTGGAGCTAAGAACTATGTTTCTTTAGAACTACATATTCACTTTTAACATATCTGTCGAGGACTTGGAACTCCTTGAGCTCTGCTCTTAATATTTTAATTTTTCTATTTCACTTCTTTAATTTCAAGGAATATAAATTAATAGGAAAATTTGAAGATGTTTCTTTCTTAGTTAGTTCATAATACTCCGTATCACAATCAAAAGTCTCAAATGTTGGTGTAGAGGGTCCAATGGACTCGTGCTCGTGATATGAAAGGGACTTAGGCTCAAAGAATCGATTTCTATATCTCTTGGGGATGATTTCAAAGGCTGCTATTGACCCCTCTTGTTTATTATGACTTCATTTTGTGGTCTTCTGCTTCTATTTGGTGGAAATTTTAGCATAACATGGAGCATCTGGAAATGGGGTTTCTGCACTCTGTTCTACAGTCATTTGTTTAACCATGCTCCTTGTGACTTTTCCAAGAATAGGAAATGTAGTTGGGATTCCTTATTCCTGACTTTTTCTTAATGATTTCCTCTTAAGTTTCTCTACAAGAATAGTGAATCCCTCAGCTCTGGGAGAGATAAGGTCTTCACATTGATCTCTATCATAGTTAATAGTAACAACAGTATCCTCGTGATGCACTTCAATATTAGGAACAACTATACTATGAAACCCATTACGTTCTAAGGATGCATCTCAGGTGTCATTTCTCTTTCGAAGCTCCTCCATAGTTAAAATATTAACCAATCCATGGTGGTATAAACTATGGTTGACATTCTTAGAGTTTCCTTGTATATGCTTAGACATTTTTCCAAGAATTATCCACAAGTAAAAAGGAAAATTGACCTGATCATCGACCTCAAAATGTAATAGCAAATGAATGTGATATAGGAATGTGATTCCATAACTTCCCTTGCATGTGATGTATTTTTTCAATACAAAGAGAACATTCTGCCACTCCTCCTTGATCCATGCTCTAGTTACACCCATGGCTCAATTGGGGATTTTCTTAGTAGAACATAGGAAACGAGGTTAGACACCCTGCTCAACGTGTTTGTTTTTTAACCATTTCTCCCATGTCTAAGGGAGGCCAATGGCTTGGGCCATTGAACACTCAAATAATTCCATCATCAATTCTCCAATTTGTGCCACTCTACCACTTAATCCTTCTATGAATTCCTGAGTAACCTGATCATTATGGCCCTTAAATTTCTTGAAGGATTGATACCACCTTGAAAATCATAATACATACTTGCTTGCATTGAATTTAGGGTATCCTTCTAATACCTTTGTTGACGATAGTTCCTATCATACATCACCATAATTCCCCATGACACCAACGTCTCTGTATGGGTGGTTATGTTGGACACTCTTCTTCTGAGCAATTGATACCATCAGCGAATGAATGAAATAGGAAGGAGAGAAAATGGTGAGGTAAGGATTGAATGGATTTCAAGTTTATGCCTTATTTTGAATCATGTAAGTGATTTGAAATAAGATGATTATGAAAATGAGTGGTTGAATTTGAAGGTTGATATGCATACATGTATGAAAACCACGAATGAAAATTATTGCATAGTAATATGATTCAAAATATCATGGGTAATACTATCATGTTATGGGATTAATGATGGAGTTAAATGGTAAGGTTATATCATTCTAAAATGTGGTGAAGAAAGGTATAGTTATGGATTGAATTGTAGGAAATATAAGTAGGCATATGTCACAATAAAGGTTTTATAGGATTAGAAATATAGGAATCAAGATTAGATGTGTTGTTACTATAACTTCCATGCTTTTAATAAATCAAAGAATTTAAAATTAATTATTACCTTGAGTTACCTTAGTAGTAGTGGAGATTGGAACCCATGAGATAATATATGCTAAGACTAGATTAATATGATTATGAGAGAGAATATGAACCTGAGAATTACATGTGTTGAGCCATACCAAAGAAGACTAAAATGTGGTTGTTGAGAATGTCTAAAATTGAAGTTAGTTGTTGAGGTTGAATCTTAAGCAAAGTGGTTGATGTCATTGATGAATACCAAGTGACTGAAATAAGAGAATAGAGTTTATTTGGTAGTTATGGGCACTAAATATGAAGCTAATTATCACCAAACAAACTTTGACTCTGAAGAAAACTCAAAAAAACTTGTTACATGACATCTGGTAACTGTTATAAAGATCTCGTAACTACTGAAAATAATGGTTACATGATTGCTTGGAAGTTACAGGAATTCCTTTAGATTATGAAAATGATAGGAACACGATTGTTGAAGCTTCTACATGATAATCTGAGGTTGATCCTCTACAGGACACAATCTTGGAATGTAAAAGTGTTAACCTTGATTAGTCACAAGAACGAAGGAGACTTTAAACATTAAATTTCTATCATGATCATACTAAATTCCACATGTTGAAGATTAAAAATTGAGCTCTGATAAACCTCATATCTTGATTTATTATAAGAACTAAACCAAGGATAAATGTTGATCAATTGAAGATGAAGCCTAAATATTGATTCTGGAAATTAATTGTTAAGAATAGATGAAAAATAAAATATATCTAGTCTAACATCTCTCATTCTATGTTGCAAAGGAGAAGCTAATCTTGTTGGATCTAATCTGGAACTCTCTCTTTTTGCAGCATAGGACCATAAAAATGTTGAGCAAGTGACTACTGGAAATCCTGAACAGTTGGCAAGATTGGAAGATCCTGCATTTATTTGAAAGGACTGAACTCTATTTTATTGGAACACTGTTGCAAGAAATATCATGCAATAATTTTGTCACAAGAAAATTAGCTATAGCAGAGATGAATGATAATTGTAATGACAAATAACAATAAGAGTGATTGCTTCAAGGTCTATAACAAGAAATTTTACTGAAGAATATGAACCAAATTTTTATTGAGGTTGCCACCAGAAAAATATGTTATAGGAACAAAAAACTTCCTATTTTTCAAACAATCCATCTTGTTTATCTTAACAACTAACAATATCCTTTTTATTTGAAAAGAACCTAGAGAATTTTTCCAGCCATATACCTAGTTTTCAGGTAAAATTCGTGTTCAACTACGTCAAAACACTAGTTTTCACAATTGAACATTATTTTTATCTTTATTTTTTTAACATTTTTTCTCTTTATATATATATATATATATATATATTCATTTTTCTAGATTTATTTTACAAGGAAGAAAAGAAATCAAACTGAAGTTGCAGCAGGTTGGAGATCCTCCTTGCTCACTACCTCCATTTCATATTATTGTAACATGTTTTGAACGAATTCCTCCTAGGTTATAGGCTATTGATATAATCTTAATCTATGCCCATTAACCAAGAAATAAATTCCTTCCCCATTAATGGTTTTGATTCTCATGGAACTGTTATCAAAGACATTCACAATTTCATATGGGCCTAACTAACGAGTGGTGATCTCCCCCTTAAAATTATTGAATTTGGAGTACAAAGGAGATCCCAATCACCTAGTTTGTATTGCTTCTTCTAGATAAACTTGTCATTCCACTTGCTTCTCTACTATTGGACAAGGGTGTCCTCATGAATGGAATCCTAGTGTATCTCATCCAATTTATTGAGCTGAGCTACACTTTGTTGTTGTGCATCTAAGAGATTCATGCCTAACTGAACTATAGTCCTGAAGGTATTAACCTAAAATTATGTTGGAAGAAGAACTTGTTTTCCATACACCAATTCATATGGTGTAAACCTGGTTTTGTTACTCCATGTAATCCTATCGGCCCAAAGTGCCTCAGAAAGTCAGTTTTCCCAATCCTTATTGTGTAGCTAAACCATTTTGGTCAGGATTGCTTCAAGGACCTTGTTGGTGAACTCCACTTACCCATTGTCCTGTGGATTGTAAGGAGAGGATCTATGGTGCTTACTTGATATCGTTGAGCAATGTCCTATACAATATTCGACGTGAAATGTGCTCCTTGATCTGTTACAATTTTTTTAGGAAAACCAAAACGAGTGAAAATATTCTCAAACAGAAAATCTACAACTTCTTGTTTAGTGGCATGAAAAAGAGATTTGGCTTCTACCCATTTAGTAATGTAATCAATACAAACATAAATATACCTTTTCTTCTTTGACATTGGAACAATAGGCCCCACAAATTATAGAGCCCATTTTTCAAAAGGCTCAATGAGTACTTGTGGCTGCAAAGGAATTGTTTTGGATTATACTGAGTGACCCATCTACCGACAGATGTCGCGGCTTTGAACACACTTCTTGACATATTTCAAAAGAGTGAGACAATAATAACCCAAATGAAGGACTTTGTATGTTGTTCTCTTTTCAATGAAGTGCCCTTTACATGGATCATCGTGACATGATTTAAATATATCAAAAATTTTATCTTCACAGACACACCTTCTAATGATCAGGTCTGGTCCTAGTCTGATATGACTTCAATCTTTGTTGGATAAACTTGAATTCATGCACAAGATATGAAATTACCAAGAAAAATATCTTCAGTCTGCAACATATGATATTTGGCATCACTTAATGCAAGGTTAGTCTTTTAGCATCTTATCAAAACTTTCTCTAAATTCTCTATTGCTTCATTGAAAGAATCACCATACAAAGAAAAATCATTCATGTAAACTTTAAAGTAATCATGGATTAGATTGGAAAAAATAGTCAATAGCACTCTTTGGAACGTAGCTGGAGAATTACATAGTCCAAAGGAAAACACTATGTAAGAAAATGTCCCCCATGGACATGTAAAAGTTGTCTTATATTGATCTTTAGGTGCAATATGTATCTAGTTGTAACCACTAAAAACATCAAGAAAAGATAAATATTTTTTACCTGCTAACTTGTCCAAAACCCGATCAACGAATGGGAGAGGGAAGTAATCCTTCAAAGTGGGTTTATTAAGTTCTCGGAAATAAATACAAATTCACCATGTGCCATTAATTTTTAGGCACTATTACAAGGGGTGTGACCCATTGACCATTTGAGATTGGATAAATGAAATTGGCATCAAGTAACTTTTTGTTGCTCTTCTTTAACGATTTCTTTCAGAGTTGGGTTCATGTGTCTTTGGGGTTGTTGAATGGGATGAACATTCTCCTGAATGTAGATATGGTGGGTACAAGTGTCAGGAGGAATGCCTCGCACGTCATGATAACTCCAATCAAATGCATTAGTTTTGTTTTTAACATCTTGACCACTTGATCCCATTGAAGGTTGTCAAGTTTAGAATTGATATATATAAAAAATTCCTAGATTAATTTCAACAAGGATAGTGCAAGGTTATAATGTGTCTACGACTGGTGCAAAAATATGCAGTGATGATAAAGAATTTAGATCACAATTTTCTTGAAATTTTGAACCCAAAATATGGTCAAATGGATAAGAAGATAAATTATAATATTGGAGAAAATTTGAATTAACAAGAAAACTATGAATCTGATTTTCTTCATTGTGTTCTTTAAATTACATAATTTGATATATTTCAAAAATGGGATGAAAATTTTCTTCATCATTGTTAGTATTATCAAGCCATAAGATATTTTCCATCTCATTAAAAGATTTGGTGGGAGGATGCAAAGTTACCTTTTTTACTGAATCACCATGTGAGATAAGAATATTTACAGACCGAAAACCAATAAATACATCTGCAGTGGTTAGCCATGGTCTTCCTAGGATCAAGGGATGCCATCCTAAAGGAGATTTATGTTGCAAGACCATGAAATCAACCAATTATTCCTAGGAGTCCAAGGAGATAAGTATATAATCCAATACACCTTCAAGTTTAATCTTGGATTAGTATACTAATCCTAGGATTGTAGGTGTAAGATGAAGGTTTAGTAACTATAATTGTTCCATGGTTTGCTTATTCATTATATTGATTGTTGCCCATAAGTTGATTAAAGTGTTTGGAACAATAATACCATTGATATGAACTAAAACAATTAGATTTCCAAGATCAACGTATTTTTCTATGAAAATATTTCCTAACATTAGATATGTTGATTTCCCAATGAATTGAATAGTTATTGGTTCATTTTCTTCCTTCTAGGTTTCTTAAAGAAAATTTCCATAACAGTCTTGGCATAAATTTGGATATATTTGATAGCTTGTATTAAGGGAACTTTGATGCAAACATTCTTCAATTCAGTAATTAAATAAAATTCAGAGCAGACAATTGGTTTTTCCAAGATTAATCTCTCAAGATAGGGAGGTGAATTGGATGATTGGGGGAGCTCTAAATTTGGAGAAGTTTTCTTTATTCTAACATCATTGTTTATTTGATTAGGATTTACCTCCTCTAATTCTTATTCAATGATTACATGAGAGTTTTATTTTTATCAAGCACCTTTCCTGATCTTAATTGAATATCTTGTAGTTCCACTGGAATGATCAAATATGTTAAAACTAGGTTAAGATACCTTATTGTTTGGGTTAGGGATTGGTTGGGCAGGTAATTGAGTGGGTCTTGGATGTTGAGTAAGTGGAAGTTGTAGTTGTTGAGGCTGTGCAACTTTTAATTGTTTGGGTTGTTCAACTTATTGGGTTTGTGATTGTGTAGGCTATGGTTGTTGAAATTTTGAGGGATATGATTGTTATGGATATTGTTTTGGTGGTGATTGTGTGGGGTATGAATGATGTGGTTTCAAAGAATAATAATAAGTAGGCATATTCCCATAGTTGGGTCCTTGCCATCCTTGTTTCCTAGTATGATTTGTTGGGTTGTTATATTCTTTGTAGTGAAAGTCTAGTTGAGGTCAATCGACTGACGATCGAAGGTCGAGGTGGATCAATAGCAGGTCAAAGTTGAGGTGGATAGACAACAAGTCAAAGGTCTAGGGAATCAACCAAATTCAAAGATATCGACGACAATTCAACCGACAAGAGGTCAAAGTGCGGGTGTGAGATGACTGACTAGAGACCGAATGAAAGCCGACTAGTAGTCGAATGGTAAACCCGACTTGGAGTCAACTGTAATAGAATCTTAGGATTTGCGGGATTTGTATCCAATGATATGCATGGATCTGTAATTGTTTTGGGCGCCAATATTTAGGGGTTTTCCTGTTGTAAATCTTATAAAGAGGCATGTTGTAACATTGTAAAGGGTAATTGTATAATGCACTTATGTAGGTTAATGCATGTGTAATTTCCACTTGTTGGTCATGCATATGTAAGTCGATTTGGCTACAGGGTTGTTCTTGGATAGGAAAAAGGGTATGATGTCTATTGTGTCTTAGGTGTGGACCAAGGTTAGACATGTAATCTTTTATTCTGATTGAATAAGACAACAAGAGAGAACAACACTCAAAGGAATGTTGATTTTCCTGGTTAAGGGTTTCTAGGGTAAAATCTCAGTGTACTGTGTGATTTCTTGTGTCATTTGCATTCTTGAATAAATTCTTCTTCTCTTCTGCTAGGATTAGTGTGGAAGTGTCTTCCATTTCTTGACATGTGTTATCATAGCTTAGGTCTACCCTGACAAGTGAGTTAGCAAAGTAGTGTTATGCTTTTGCGAGTATATCAGATCTTGATTTGCCAATATTGAATCTGAGAACTAAAAACTAGGTACAGTAAGAGTCATAAGTCATAAATTGTGTTAAAGATCGTGGTAAAGAATGGAGAGCAGTTCCAGAATAGAGATAGAAAAATTCAATGGCCAGAATTTTGAGCTTTGGAAGCTTAAAATGGAAGATCTTCTTGTAGATCAAGAACAATATACATCGGTCTGTCCAGGTACCCAACCGACAGGCATGTCGACGAAAGAATGGGATAAACTTGAAAGAATAATAAGAAGTATGATTCGGATTTGTCTTGCAGATTCATTGTTGTTGAATGTTTGAGGTGAAGATTTGGCCAAGAAGCTATGGGACAATATGGAAAGATTATACCAGTCGAAATATATGGTAAATAAGTTGTTTCTCATAAAGAAATTGTATCTTCTAAGGATGAGTGATGGTAGTTCGGTGACTGAGAATTTAAATGTGTTTAATAAAGTTTTAAGTTAGTTATCATATGTGGATATTAATATCATTGATGAGGAGAATTGACATATATGCCTATTATGTTATTTTCTAGACTCCTAGGATAGCTTAGTCATGGCTATTAGGAGTAATACAACCACACAAGTGCTAGAGGATGTGGTTTCTTCTCTATTATTGGAATAAATGAGAAGGAAGAACATGGAAGGGTCGACCAAATATTCTCTAGTAGTGAGAGGTCGACCGGTAGACAGAGATAAATGTAGATTCTTCGATAGAAAGTTTAATTCGAAGGGTATATCTAAATCCTTGGTCCAATCGACACGAAGATGATGGAAATGCGGTAAAATTGGGCATTATAAAAAAGGACTGTAAGTTGAAGGAAACAAAATTCAATGTTGGATCCGACGAGAAGCAGTCGACTGAGAGAAAGACAACCTCAGAGAAAGGAGGTGATGTGTACCTAGCATTGACTAGTACAAAGTTAGATCAAGATGTTTGGTTGATTGAATCATGAGCATACTATCATATGACACCACATAAAGAATGGTTCTGTGAATATGAAATATATGATGGGGATGATGTGTTCTTGGGGGACAACTCGACGACCAGAATTTTCAGATGGGGAAGAGTCTGACTGACACTACAGAATGGGAGGAAAAGAACCCTTGCTGGTGTGTTACACATTCCGGGTTTGGAAAGAAACCCAATATCTATTAGTAAGATGAGTGATGTAGGTGTTCATACTCTTTTTCACAAGGATTCATACAATATGGTCAAAGGTGTGATGGTCTTAATGAAAGGAGTTTGTATTGGTACCTTGTACAAGATGTTAGGGAATGTCAACTTGAATGGATGCAACAATATCGTTTCTCTTGAAATCGAATCAATTGTGACTCAACTCGACTTGATCTCGACACAAATCGACTCGACTCGAGCTAAGTTGGTTCAAATCAACTTGATAAGACATGATGAAATCGACCCAACCAGGATATGGCACAAGAGGATGGGACGCATTGGAGAAAAAGGACTTCAAACTATGCAAAGAAAAGGTATGGTCAAAGGTTTTCCTAAATGTTGTTTAGAAGTCGAATTTTGTGAATATTGCATATATAGAAAACAAAGTTGGGTGAGGTTCCCATCTAGAGCGACAAGGGAAAAAAAGATTCTAGAACTCATACATAGTGATGTGTTTGGCCCAGTTACAGCTCCTTCACTTGGTCGATCCCTGTATTATGTCTCCTTCATAGATTATTTTTCCAGGAAGACATGGATATATTTCCTGAGGAATAAATCATAGGTTTTTGAGAGATTTAAGGAGTTTAAAGCTCTTGTGGAAAACCAGACAGAGAAGAGGATTAAAGCGTCAAGAACTAAAAATGGTGGTGAATTCTGTGGAAAGGAATTTGATCATTTTTGTAAGTAGTGTGGCATAGCACACCAAAATGCCACACGATATACCCCACAAAAAAATGGAGTTTTCGAGAGAATGAACAGAACATTGATGGATAAGGCAAGGAGCATGCTCAGTGGTGCAGACTCGCACAAGAATTATGGGTGGAGGCAGTTGAGACTGCAAGATATCTAGTGAATATGTCTCCTTTATTGGCGCTAGTCGACACGACTCCAAATGAGGTATGGAATGGTAATAATCCTTCAGTGGCACACCTCAAAGTATTTGTTTGTGATGCATTTGTGCATGTTCCAAAGGAAAAGAGGAGCAAGTTGGACAAGAAGGCAGTCAAATTTATTTTCATCGGATATGAAGAAGGGATGAAAGGATATAAGATATAGGATCATGCATCAAGGAGAACAATGTATAGTCAAGTTGTGGTATTCATAGAAGTCAGAGGTAAGTACGATTCTGAGGAAGCTGTTCAGAATGAGAATAACTCAGATACAATGCAGTTTGAACTGAGGAACAAAGAATATGATTCAGATGAGTCGACTAAATCTGAGGAAGAGGTGGAACAATTGACTGTTGTGGTAAGGAGGTTAGAAATATTAAGAAAACCAGTCAAAAGGTATAGTCCACCTGACTTTCGTTCCACATTCGTGTTAACTGCCATCGACAATGAGCCCAAGTCGGACGGTGAGGCAATCAACTCAGTAGAGGATAAACTCTTGAAGGATTCCATGGTCGAAGAGATGGAATCCTTGTACAATAATGAGACATGGGATTTAGTGAAGTTACCTAGTGGAAGAAAGCTCGTTGTCGGGTAAAATATATGCACTAATTTATCAACATTAAATTATTAACCGGGACTCATAAGCTTCAAGGTGCAGGCACAGTATGTGCAATATTGGAGCTAGTCTAACATAATATAAATCCAGAAAACAAACTTCAAAATGGAATGAATGCAAGTAAGACAAGCTCAAATGAAAATTCACACTACAAGATGTAGCTTAACACTGGATCACAAGATCACGTCTCCTGAGTTAGATCCCGATCTTCAATGGATTATTCCTGTAGTGGTTAACTAAGCTATGGGAAAACCAAATTAAAGCAAACTAGATTGAAAGACAAGGAAACTTGAACGTAAACACATAATTTACCCAAATTGGCATTCAAATCAGTCAACTAGATGAGGTTACTCAAACCCTCATGTATGTGTGATACTAACCTAAAGGGGAATTTACTAGTTTTAAGAGCATCCACCAAACTCCTAATTAATCTTTAATATTGACAAAATGATGTAACCTAAAGACTTAAAAGAAACATGCTTCAGAGACTTTTCCTTGTTCTATTGTACAAGACTGGATGTGTTGATATGATATTTTTTCAATATTATTTATATAAATGAAATCACCTTACAACCATACCCCTTCTAATGCTACATTACAATACATAAGAACATTTATATATTCAACAAATATTAACATTATATTAACAATGGAAAAAAAAATAATAAGACAAAACATAGTAACAACAATAAAACAATTGCATTAACTATGGGACAAAACAATGTATTAGATATGTTAAATAACAAAAGGTGAAATAACAAAAGTAATGAAACAAAACAACAAAAGTAAAAGTAAATAAAACAATATATTAATTGTAACAATACACACATAAAATAACATAACTTGACTTTATATAACAACATAATACTCACATTACAACTTACACAATTATGTGTAACATTAACACAATCATCATAACTCACAACACCATACATATAAATATTCCATTATAACTCAATATAACATATGTATCATAATTTTAACACAATGGAATCTCATGTATTCGACTAATATACTCACATTGTTTTACACCACATTTAAGTTACACATAATATGAAACTATGGAACGATGTATAATTATGAAACACGCAATATTTATAACTACAGAACAAAAAAAACACAACAATAAAATATGCGCGAAGATATACATGACAAGAACAATATGCAGCATTAGATTGAGGGACTGTTAGTGTGAGAAGAGTGGGTCAAAGGCAGAATATGTTCCTTGTATGGCGAGTTCTAGGAATGGTTGAATATGCAGCTTTGAAAACAAAGAATGAATGAGAGGATGGACCGATTCCCTATGCAATTGATTTGTAAATTCAGTGGACAATATCATTATGTAAACAAACAAAATGGTAAATTATCAAAGCAATACAAAACAAGACAATGAATGAACTATATATTCAAAGGAAAGAAAACTGCAATCTAAGTTAAAAATGCAAGACAGATAAACTACTGCTGAAATGTACAGAACAAACTACAATTAGCTATATTATAGAATATTAGAATAGAGCAGTCATGGGCCGAGATGGTGGGCCCTCCCAACCGGCATCATGTTGCCTAGAATTACCATCATAACACTATATTACCATATGGTTCCCACCACAACTAGTTCTTAAAATTACCATCATATCACTATATTAAAATAAGTCTAAAAAATACATCAGTTGTAAATATCACTACTCCAGTGCTTGGATCATTAATAAACTCAGAATCAGATGCTCTATTACAATGATAAGAACAAAAATCTCGTCCCTATTGTTGCTACCCAATTTATATAAGAGCCACTCAAGCTAATTCAAGGACTAATTAATGGATTCGAAGAATATTTGGGTTAGGCATAACAAACTGCTATTATTTGGAAGTTACTGCTCATGAGATTTGCACAATAACCTTTACAAAACAAATTTCCAAATATTACATACAAACTCTATCTTCTTTGCTTTAGAATTACACATAGTATCTTGACTCTCATGTTTAACGAATAGCTAGAATCTTTGCAAATATTGGTACATACTTTTCATTTTATAAATCTGGGTGTTTTATTCATGGTGATTTCAAATCTGGACACATCCCAAAATTTGTGTAAGTGTCAATTAAATAACGAGAAATATCTCCTCAATTATTCCTTTGTTTATAAAATTGCTCACATAAGACCTAATTTTCCATGTCGGGAACAAAACCCATGTTCCAGATTCTTCATATTTTTCTTCATTTGCACAAAAATAGAGGCCGAAATTGATTGTCTAGAACTTTTATTAATTTGGATGAGTTATTCCCCCTGAGTTAGAGGTCCACACGTGCATCCTCGATGGATTTTGACAAACTTATCCACATGCCGACATCACTACGGAGAAAACCCATGTTTCTGATTTTTGCCTCAAAATGTGCGTGAATATTCCAAACAATGACGGGTATCAAAATGACAATATTCGTGCAGAAATGTTGAGTTGTTGTTATGGTACAAGAATACTAATTGTGCTAGTACAAGAATCACACTTCACAAAACGTCATTAGTAAACCATGATATAATCATATTTTAACCACTAAAAACATAGAAAATACGATGTATTCACCACACTGGATATAATGTTAAATGATGGCATTTAATTAGGGTTTATGGTGTGTATTGACAATGAAATGCAGGGAAATATGTAATAATGAATTCATTTGTATAGCGGAAAACATGGCAAAAGTGGAGCCCAACACACCCTCAAACCCAAGAATTTGCATATCCTCATGCAAACATGGTAAACTCATGATAGTTTGCTTATGAATTTATGTGACATTGTTTCTCTGTGTAGGTGTTGGTTCTTGTGGAGAAACACTCTGGAAACTAATTATACTGTCACAGATTGATTTAAAATAGAAAAACAAAATTATCATGAAAATGGAGGAAAAGCAAGAGATGTGTTATCAAAGGGTGATAGTGAATGGTATGAGTGTGGAGAATGTGAAACGATAGGGATGGTGGTTGTATTAACTTGGACACCTTTATACTATGTATCTTATATTCATTCTAAGACCAAGATTTACATGTGCTTGTTTGCTTGAATAGGAAACCATGACTTCATCCTCTTATTTAGAATCATTCAAATGACTTAGGGATGTTTTATTGTGTACAAGGAGAAGACACTACAGATGTTGCTTTATGTTTGTATTTGTATACCACATATTTCCTTTTCATTGTTAGGTCTTATGATCAAAGTATAATTTTCATTATGACTAGTGGAGTGAAAATGGAAATTTTAGTGAGTAGTTGTGATGGTACTTTCTAAGTGGTAATAATGTATAGTGGAGTCTGGAGTAGTTAATAGTGCTTATGCATCATGCTTTCCAAATTCTTAGTAAATTAAAGAGATTTATACATGTTTTACTTCAAGTTACCTTTTCTTTGAATTTTGATGCACACTGAAGTGGAAACCATGTAGAACAAGATGAAAGATCTGTGGAACCATGATGTGGATCACTTAAATCTGAAGATGAGGCAGAGAAAAGATGAGAACTAATGAAGAGAATGAAGCTAATGAGAGCTGCACAAAAGGTGATAAGAGTTGAAGAGAATAGGTACTGATCTATTGAATCCTAAAAAAACTGGTTGAGATGAACTAAATATGTTGGAGATGCCGGAGAGAGACTCTAAAGATATGGAAGGCATCTGGATTTCTCCCCAAAACCCAAGATTTTTCATGTCCTCATGCAAACTTCTTAAGACTAAGTGGCATGCAGCTACAAGAAGCCAAACTACTGCCAGTTTGTGTTGATACCAATATGAGAGTTTCTAAGAATAGAAATCTGAGAGTTTCTAATGAATTGTGGGCACACCATTCATGAGTGATAGACCTAACCTGTTAAGAACCAAATATGAATATAGCATAGAAAATCCTCAGAAAAAGTACTCAACGCCTTGAAAAAGAGATAATTTCATATAATAAGCCTCTTCGAGGGGGCAACATCCTTTTACCCCACTTAAATGTTCAAGTACAAGATGATTCAAAATGAAAACGTCTCCTTGGTATATATAGGAGACTAGAAGGTATAATTACAACTAATGGCCTAAAG
>ML779652.1:1381586-1392162 GCA_009831015.1 Picea engelmannii
GGAGATGAATTTTGAACCCAACGTACCTTGATCCATCTACTAAAATATTCTACAAGCCATTCCTTCTGAAACATTGTAGAAAAAATGTTATAGTGAAAATGTCAAGGTGTCTCATATGTAGCAGTGAAACCCCAAGACCTTGAGCTCGGATACCATATGTTAAGAACCAAATATCAATATAGCATAGAAAATCCTCATAAAAAGTACTCAAAGCCTTGAAAAAGAGATAATTTTAGATAATAAGCCTTTTCGATGGGCCAACCTCCTTTTAGCCCACTTAAATATTCAAGTACAAGATGATTCAAAATGAAAATGTCTCCTTGGTATATATAGGAGACTAGGAGGTATAATTACAACTAATGGCCTAAAGCCAACATAAATAAAATAACATTACTAATATAATATNCCCCAATTAAGGGGTAATGAGCCAATATTAGGGCTTAACATAACCAAACAGAGGTAAAATCATAAGATTGTATAATAAACTTATCATAACATGAAGTACATCCAATGTCACATTTTGACAATTTAAATTTGAACAATTTTTGAAGATTACTTATGAATATTCCCCATCTATGACCGACTGAGATAATTCAAGCATAACCCACAAAAATATGTATGATCAACTTTTTTGTTCTATAGTAGAGATTTTATTTCCTTTAAAAAAAAATCATCAAAATATTAACATCACTTGTGTTCAAAGAGCCCTGTATAAATTAGAGTAGGGATTTTGCTCTTGTCCTTTAGAAAGGAAAATAAAAGAGTATTAATAGTCTCAACAAATGAAAACCCCATAGGAAACCAGTAAACCTTTTTCACTCTCAAAAGATTTAGAGTCATTCAAGTACTAAAGATAAATTTCACACTTGAGTATATTAAGATTCTAAGATCATGGTCGCACTCTTAAGATAGTACATGTTAGATATAGTGTGAATTGGATGATAGGGTCTTAAGGTCAACTTAGGGTTATTCTCAAATGGAAAATAGATGGATTTTATTTAACCTTTAGCTCAACCATGCATGTTTCTTCTGAATGATTTACACAAGTATATCGTTCATACAAAAAAATATGATTAGGCATATCAAAATCAGAACCCATTTCCAGCAAGCATGTTTAGTACTCCGATGAGGTAATTTTGACATCTAATAAGTATCCCCCCAGGAAGAATGCCCTATTTCCCACGAGCATGTTCAGTACCCTAATGGGTTTTCCTAGTCATACCACGGGCCGGTACCTGCTGCCAACAGACCTATTCAGTATCCCAGTGGGTTAGCCTCTTACACCCATTTTCCATCAAAGGCTCTTGTCCCAAAATTTACCCTTAACATAAAATTTATAGATTGTGTTCACATGGGTGAATGGGGAAGCATCTTTGAAAACCATTTTATGGGATGGGATGGTATTGGGTTGGAAGATATTTTTAGATAGCCCATAAAAGATTGTTCACATGAAAAATAGACTTATGCATTGAGATTATCCCAAAGACATATCATGGTCAAACTTACTTAATGTGTGTTATATGAGGCCATGAGAGAATGAACTAAATGTGCCTCTAGTCCCCAAGTTCATCTTCTCCATATAAGATTACGGTAGTGTTCCCATGGGTAGAAATTTCATGCAATCTCCTACTTTTTAATAAGGATGCTCTACTGACCAACTTTGAGATTATATCAAGTTGTAATAGTTTTCTATGGGCCTCATAAAATGGAATTTTAACTTTATGTAATCCCATAGTATAATCAAAGACAATGTTATGAGTTACTGCTAAAATAAATGGTCTGGAATTTTGTATAAAGAAGGGAAAAGAAATCTCTAAAAACTAAAAATGATTGGTTATGACAAGAAGTCTTGGGTTTAATATTTGAACTTATTTCTTTTCAAATTTTACCTGTTATTAATTACCTAAATTGTAAAATTGAGCAAAGAAAATAGTTTAGAAAAATAAAATTCAGAGAACAATCTTCAAACAAATTTTAGGGGAGTAATAAGGAAAGAAATTCAGTTGTCCCAAAACGATATTAGGTAATAAAATATCAAAATAAAAGACAGATTTGATGAAACAAAAGAACCAAAAGAAATGAAATTACTTTCTTGAATAAGTCATGAAGATGTTCTCCCAATCCCACTAAAAAGAGGATACCTGCAAACTCCAACAAATCATCATAGCTTGATTTATTTAGAAAACTTGAAAAAAATCTAACTATCATCTTGAAAAACATATTAAAAATTTTGGGGCCAATAGGCTCCCTTAAGATTAGTTTCTTAGCGTGATAGTTCCAATTATTGCAAAAGATATAAAAATGATGTTGCACCAAACTAACAACTATATGCAACATTTATTCATTTATTTATTATCCTACCTTAGCTAAGAAAAGACTCATTTTCAAGTATATGAATATTTCCAATGAAGCCACGTGCATAACAGGATTATGAATATACTCACATTCAATTTTGAACAATATACTTTAATAAGTACCCAAACATGAGGAACAATCTGATTTGAATGATAGGATGTGAACGGATATTGAAGAAGAGATTGGTGGTTCAATCTGGTCGTCACCTGGAACCAATGTTCTATAAAGTCATGATGTTCTTGTTTCACTTCCTCATTTAGAAAAATATGCATGTCTCCCTCTATCATCCCATGTAGATCATCTTTTGTCGAATGACTGGTCTCGTTAGTGCATAAAGGATCTTCATAAAGGCATATTAGGAACTCCTCGATCTAAGGTTCTAACGGTGTCTCTCCATTGAATGTGTTCCATGATTCTTTAGTCTCCTCTATAGGTTAGAAATGGTGATTACATAAGGCTTCTAGATCTTCTCGTGGATGTGGCTCATGGAACTTTAGTTCTTCTATGTCTTTTGGAGAAGTAGATAGGTTCCTGACTACTTTCAAGATGTGCTCTTCCTGAGAAGAAGAATTCCCAGATGTTTCTAGGATTTGAGAGATTTCTTCCAAACTCATTATCATCTTTGAATCCATCTTTCTAGTTGATGGGTCTTGTCTCACACATGGCTTAGTGCATAGGGTTCTTAAAACGCCCTAAATATTTTTTATTTTTAATATTTTTGATGAAAATGAAATGAAAATGAAATGAAAACTAACTAACACTCAAAGCAATTTTAAGCAAACCATAAGAAATAATAGAAACTAATAACAAAATTTGAAAAGCACACCACACTTGCATGAAAAGAAACACACTTGCAGGAAAGTAAACACACTTTGCAGGAAAGTAAGCACACTTTGCGAAAGAGAAACACACTTGTAAAATGAATAGACCTGGGTTTGGGTAGAGACCCACTAAAGTGGATGTGCAGGTTCTTACCTCTTGTCTTATTGTCTTTTCCTCCACCAGGTTGTATAATTTAAAGGCAACCTACCTACCTAGACTTCAATCCATTTAGCACCTCCCCGAGAATGGTGCCAAAAATGTCGGGTAAAATGTATGCACTAATTTATCAACATTAAATTATCAACCAGGACTCATAAGCTTTGTGGTGCATGTGCAGTATGTGCAATATTGGAGCTAGTATATCCTAATATAAAGTCGATAAACACACTTCAAAATGGAATGAATGCAAGTAAGACAAGCTCAAATGAAAATTCACAGGACAAGATGTAGCTTAACATTGGATCGCAAGATCATGTCTCCTGAGTTAGATCCTGATCTTCAATGGATTATTCATGTAGTGGTTAACTAAGCTATGGGAAAACCAAATTAAAGAAAACTAGATTGAAAGACAAGGCAACTTGAAAGTAAATGCAGAATTTTCCCAAACTAGCATTCAAGTTAGTGAGCTAGATGAGGCTACTCAAACCCTCATGTATGTGTGCTACTAACATAAAGGGGAATTTACCAGTTTCAAGAAAAAATCCACCAAACTCCTAATTAATCCTATATTGACAAAATGGTGTAACCTAAAAACTTAAAGGAAACACGCTTCAAAGACTTGTCCTTAAGAAGAAATATACTTGAAAAGAAAGAGATGTATTGGTATGAAAATGGTTCTATTCTATTATACAAAACTGGATGTGTTGGTATGAGATTTTTTTCTATGTTATTTATATGAATGAAGTCACCTTACAACCATACCCCCTCTAATGTTACATCACAATACATAACAACATTTATATATACAACAAAGCTTAACATTATATTAACAATGAAACAAGAATAATGAGACAAACAAAACATAGTAACTGTTATCGCACAGTTTGTAGCTAGGTCAAATGGCTATGAAGTAGAAGGCCAAACTGGTGTAATAGGAACCTATCCCACCCAATGTCACTACGAAGGGGAGGTTCTTTCTCTTTAGGGAGGTYAGGCCCAGGGGAAACGTCCCCAGTAACCTAGAGTTTTGAAGAGGCAAAGGTTAAAAGTCAAGGTAAAGTTCCCCCTTCACAGGTCACCACCAAAACAGATAGTCYCGGCTAAACAGCCAATAATGAAGTGTAGGCTCAAAGAAKAACACCTTCCTAGAACAAATCAACAACAAACCAATATATATGCAGGCTATGATTCAATGGGTTAGTACTTCATAAGACTATCTGATATCAATGTATAAGCAATTATAACAATAAATATTGACGAAGTCAATGTTTGTTAATATAGCAATGAAATAATATCACTTCACCAATAAATATCAAGATGATGTAGCAATCAATGTATCTAATCAATCCCTCATTCAATAAATGCTTTAAACACCATCCAATTGCCTAATAAATGAAATTTGTTGCATCGAGATGAAATGACCAAGKGTGACGTCAGCCCTTTTAGGGTTAGTAKTTAGTTAGGGTTTCAATTTAGCAAATATTTTGAGAGTTGTTTGATCACTTTCACTTCAACTCTGGAGGTCTAAGATCAGTGTCTAAGGGTTAATGGAGTCAATTTAGAAGAGGACACAAGGGTTGAAGGAAACTAAGGACTGGAGAGAAGGGTTCTGAAGTGTTTCTATGGCAGGGCCTCAGAATCAAAACCCTAGGGGAGAGAGGCTCACTCCGGTGTTGCTAAAGCAAGGCCTCGTGCTCTCTCCTCCTTCCTTAGGTCAACTTGGAAAAAACGACTAGCATAAAAGATAAATCAAGACTAGAGAGTGTGGTGAGGGAGAGTGTTGCTAAGGAAAGGCTCTATCACCAAACCATAGAAGCAGGACAGCCCTAGGTGTAGATAACCTAGGCCTAGGACATCTCCTCCTTCTTGACTTCAGAGAGTATGGCTAGCTCAGGGAGAAGAAGAAATAAGAGTGTAGCTATGGCTAGTCTCTTCCTTCCTTCTTCAATGGCTGAAAATTTCTCTTTTAGGGGACATGAAACAAGGACTTACTTGTGTGCTTGTCACCTAGGGTTTTTAATCAACAAATTATAAACATGTGCAAGAATATAAGACTACAACCATTCAATCAAGAAGTTTTGCATAAAAAACACTTACATATCATCATGAAAATAGCATGCAAACCTTAGTTGTAAACCTTCCTTTAAGAGAAATGCCAAAAAATGCCAAGAAAAGCCTTCCTTCAACAAGTGTGCCTCACTAAACCAGCAAATTTACCCAAGTAGGGTGCAAAAATCAGACCTCACTAATGAGTGAGTGATGTGTTATGTCAAAATGAGAGTGAAAACCCTCAATATATAGTGTATCAATGACCTTAATTAATTTTAGGTCATAAAAATGGCCGACAAAACCAGAATATTGTTTTTACATTAAATTGTCAAATTAAAACCCTAACTGAGTTGTAATAAAGGTAAAATCCCCTTTAAGGGAGGCGCTAGCCCATTTTAGTTAAGATGAGACATCCAAGAGAAAAATGTTAGCCCCCATGGGCCTCTCCAACATGCTACACGTGCCACTGCTGCCCAGTCTACCTCCATGAATGTCCATGAAGCTGGATGATGTCATGGTGAGGATGGGGGCGTCCTGAGCCTTCCAAGGCCAACGTTCCACTGAAAAGGGGTCATTCCCCCTAGGTCGGGCTCCTCCAAAGTGCCTCTGATGGAACGTTCTCTTCTTCTCCGATGCAAGACCCTAATCAACCATTGTCCTGTCTCAATCCCCTGATGGGGTCTCAGCATCCATCTGGTGGGATCTTCAACCCCATGGAGTTCCAAACTGATCATCTCCCCATGTGTACCAGTCCAAATGGTACCTGTCCGTCGGGCATGATCTTGCACATCAAAGGCTACGCCCTCCATGGGCTCATCAGTCACCAGGATCGTAGCAATGTTAATCACATTTCATCATCAATATTATCAAATATATGCATAAGACCCTAATACATCAATCAATAGCTCAAAGAGATTACAAAAAACCTACAATACATGACTGAAGAAAAAGACAAGACGTCCTATTAGGCTAGTATCCACAAGAAAGGGGAAGTTTCTAGGAAGGTTTCATCCAAGCCATGTAAGTGAGGTGATGTGGCTAGGGGATGTCCAGACATGTGGGTGAAGTGAGAGCAAGGGATGCATGATGTTATATGTGGGTGCCTTTGTAGAAGGCGAGTTTTACCTGTCATGGATGCAAATTTTTTCGAGCCCGCTCTTGCCTTTATTCTTTTCTTTTATTTGCTTTTTCTTCTTCTTTTTCTTTTATTCAAGGGCTAACCAGAGGAAACTGCCTTGGCATGGTGACCTGAGCTGACAATGTTACCCACAAGTACTTTCATAGAGATGAGAAGGTTGGCTCGTGATGAGACCCCCTTTCCCTTGACCATGCAGCCAAAGGTCACTGCCCTGGCGTGGTAACCAGATGGTGGAAATGTCATACTGTTAGGTACCCATGAACCTAATAGGCTGGCTCGTGATGAGACCCCCTATCCTCTTGACTAGGTCTTGTTTATATTTTCTGGGTCCCTCTTGTTTCTTGCTGAGAGGCATTTTATTGCCTTCTCGGGGATCCCTGGCGAAGCATCTCGAGGTTTTATTTCTAGGCTTTTATCTTTTACCAGCTACTTTTACCTTCTGGGCCTTTAGCCCCTTCTTCCCACGAGATAAGGTGCAATCCTACAAACAGGTCAACCCAATGCCTGGACAAGGGGAATCGGACAAGTGAGCGGCAGATAAGATGAAATAGTGGTGTTATGATGGGAGTGGAAGATGGCTTTTCAGAAATCCCCCAGTGGAAAACCAAGACCTATGGGCACGGGCTTTCTAGGATACCCTATCAATCCCCCAGAGCATGGTCAAGTGGGCTAATGTAAGATCCAAGCAGTTGTTAGAGATAAAAGGAATCAGATGCATATATTTAAAGGTTTCAATGATCAAAAGTGACACATACCATGATACCTGGACCAATTACCTCATGGAACAAGAACCTTCTCCGATACAAGACCACGTCGATGGTGATAGATGCTGCTGCTACTGACAAGACAAATTTTATGAAAGAAGAAAAGGATGGGCCCTTCAGGGCCATGCTCAGGTCAATCCTGCTCTCGGTACTCCATGTCTAGGACCTGTGGGCCTTGAGACATAATCTCCTAATTATCCCTAGAAATCGGAGATAACAGTAACAACAATAAAACAATTGCATTAACAATAGGACAAAACAATGTATTAGATATGTTAAATAACAAAAGGTGAAATAACAAAAGTAATGAAACAAAACAACAAAAGTGAAAATAAATAAAAATATATATATTAATTGTAAAAATACAGACATAAAATAACATAACTTGACTTTATATAACAACATAATACTCACATTACAACTTACACAATTATGTGTAACATTAACACAATCATCATAACTCACAACACCATACATATAAATATTCCATTATAATTCAATATAACATATGTATCATAATTTTAACTCAATGGAATCTCATGTATTCGATGGATATACTCACACTATTTTATGTCACATTTAAGTTACACATAATATGAAACTATGGAAGGATGTATAACTATGAAACATATGATATTTATAACTACAGGACAAAACAACACAACAATAAAACATGCGTGAAGATATACATGACAAGAACAATATGCAGCATTAGATTGAGGGACTATTCACATGAGAAGAGTGGGTCAAAGGAAGAATATGTTCCTTGTATGGTGAGTTCTACGAATTATTGAATATGTAGCTTTGAAAACAAGAAACGAATGAGAGGATGGACTAATTCCCTACACAATCGATTTGTAAATTCAGTGGACAATCTCGTTCCATAAACAAAAAGAATGGGAAATTATTAAAGCAATAAAAAACAAGACAATGAATGAACCATATCTTCAAAGGAAAGAAAATTGTAATCTAGTTACAAATGCAAGAGAGATAAGCTATTGCTGAAATGTACAGAACAAACTACAATTAGCTATATTACAGAATATTAGAACAGAGCAGTCGTGGGCCGAGCTGGTGGGCCCTCCCAACCGGCATCACACTTCTTAGAAAGCTACAGGATCACAGGCGGTTCCCACCACAACTAGTTCTCGAAATTCCCATCATATCACTATATTAAAATAAGTCTAAAAAATACATCAGCTACAAATATCACTACTCTAGCGCTTGGATCATTAATAAAATCAGAATCAGATGCTCTATTACAGTGATAAGAACAGAACTCTCGTCCCTATTGTTGCTACCCAATTTATATAAGAGTCGCTCAAGCTAATTCAAGAACTAATTAATGGATTCGAAGAATATTTGGGTTAGGCATAACAAACTGTTATTATTTGGAGGTTATTTCTCATGAGATTTGCATGATAACGTTTACAAAACAAATTTACAAACATTACATACAAACTCTATATTATTTTCTTTGGAATTAGACATAGTAGCTTGACTTCCATATTTAATGAATGGCTGGGATCTTTGCAGATCTGGGCACATACTTATCATTTTATAAATATGGGTGTTTTGTTCATGGTGATTCCAAATCTGGACACATCCTGAAATTTGTGCAAGTGTCAATTAAAGAACCAACAGTAACTCCTCAACCGTTTCTTTGTTTGTAAAATTGTCCGTCAAAGACCCCATTTGCCATGCTGGGAACAAAACCCATGTTCCATATTCTTCATATTTTTCTTCATTTGTACACAAATAGAGGCCAAAATTGATTGTCTAGAACTTTTTATTAATTTGGTTGAATTATTCCCCCTGAGCTGGAGGTCCACACATGCAACCTGGGTGGATTTTGACACACTTATCTGCATGTCGACATCACTGCAGAAGAAACCCATGTTTTTGATTTTTTCCTCAAAATGCACGTGAATATGCCAAACAATGACAGGTACCAGAATGACAATATTGGTGCGGAAATGTTGAATTGTTGTTATGGTACAAGAATATTGATTGTGCTAGTACAAGAATCACACTGCACAAAACGTCATCGGTAAACCATGATATAATCATATTTTAACCACTAAAAACATAGAAAATACGATGTATTAACCACACTGGATATAATAACAAATGATGGTGTTTAATTAGGGTTTATGGTTTGTATTGACAACGAAATGTGGGAAAATATGTAATAACGAATGTATTTGTATAGCAGAAAATAGGGAAAAAGTGGAGCCCAACACCCGTCGGTGGCAAGTGGGTATTCAAGAAGAAGATGAATGTCACAGGACAAGTCGAGAAGTTCAAAGCTCGAATGGTAGCAAAAGGATATTCCCAAGTCGAGGGAGTCGACTTCGATGAGATTGTTTCCCCTGTTGAAAAACTAACTTCCATTAGAGTACTAATGTCTCTGGCTGCAGCATTCGATATAGAGAGAGAACATATGGATGTAAAGACAACGTTCCTACATGGGGACCTGGAAAAAGAAATCTACATGAAACAACCTAAAGGATTTGTAGTACATGGAAAGCAAGAGTGAGTGTGCAAACTAAAAAGATCCCTTTATGGTCTAAAGAAATCACCAAGGATGTGGTACCATAAGTTTGACACATACATCCTTAGTTTGGGATTTGTGATAATAAAATTTGATCACTGCATATATTCTAAGGAAGAAGGTGGGTGTTTCATATATGTAGCTAACATGGTTACCAACTTAACAAGAACTCTACAGAGTTCTCGTTTTTTGGGGGGTCCAATTTTTTAATCCGTTTTTAAAAATGGTGCTATCAGTGGCACCCCCTCTCCCTTTTTAGGTGGTTTTTCGATATTTTTGAATCCACAATGTTTACATTTTTTTTTTTAAATGCTTATTTTTCATCTATTTTCATTTTTTTCAATTTTTTTTTTAATTATTCAATGGTGTTTTTAGTCATTTTTCCATGCTTCTTTAAATCTTAAAAATATTTTTACTATTTATTTTTTTTAAGTTACAATTTTTCATATAATTGTGTCTTTTTAATTAATTTATTGTTCCATACTTTTAAAATATAGTGGAAAACACCATTCTTAACAAATTGTTTACCTTTACTTCAATACATAGAAAAAATTTGTAGTTAAATAACACTATTTTTTAATATTTAACCAAAAAATATAATTCATTTTTTTTTTATAAATTAAAAACTAAGAAAAATAAAAGAACTGAAATAAAAAATTAAAATTAAAAAATTAAAAAACAAATTTAGATGATGATGATGATGATTAACGTCCACTAAGACCTAATTGGTCTATC
>ML779652.1:1434408-1449105 GCA_009831015.1 Picea engelmannii
ACTCCATAACCCATTGACAAGGAAATAATATTAATTTGTATTGGAGAAATAAAATCCTTGCATTGGTATATGTGAAATTGAGAGATTTTGTATTTGTTCAATATTTTCTTAGTGTTATAAACTTGCTTATGCCCTGAGGGCGTCCTCTTTTAGCCAAGGAATTCATCGTTGTAATAACTTTAATAATACATACATTAGGGTTGCAAAAAACTCTCTTTTTAATTCATTTCTCTCTCATCTACCGCTAAAAATTGTTTGTGAACCTAGATTATTGTTCTACTAATCAATAACTATCATTTTGGTGGTGTTATCACCTATTATGTTCTACAAAGTTTTATCTCTCATCTCTTATTTTCTTCATTTAATTTTTTTTTTTGTATAAGTTATAAATCCTCATCATTAGGTTGTTAAAGGTTCAAAATCTTTATCATGGGGGTCAAAATAATGTTATATTGAGAGGAATGAGAGATACTTAGTCTTGTAAAAGGGGATAGGAAGAGTTATGCACATGTTTATAGGACTGTCTCATGACATCATTTAATTTTTAAATATTTCCATCATAGTCATACGTCATGTCATAACTTATGATTCATGATTACCAAAGTTAGTTGATGGATTTCAGGTCAATTCCATCCAAAATATGCCAAAGGACAGTTTTTGCAGGGCGCTACAATAACTTCCACTTGTCCCTACTTTTCATCATTACGAGTATTTTTGGAGGATTTTGAAGTTGTGGATCATCCTACCTGGTAGAATGAAAGAATGAAGGCGGTTATCAAGTACCCAATCAACATCACAACATGCAAAGGTGGCAGTAATTTCACCTATTCGTATATGTTATCTGAGATGTCACATGGATCGAATTTTTTAAAACAGTTCTTTTAACCTGGAGTATTATTTGTTACTTTAGTTTCACATTACAACTGGTCAATTTACATCTCCTCCATATAGCCAGCAAATCTTGTATCTATCTCCACATAGCAGGCATATCCCACTCCTACAGCAAGGAATCTAGTCTTCTAGTCATGACAGTAGATATGGGTAAAAGTGGACACGTAACAAAAAGGAACCTAAAGGACCCAAGATTATGGAGGCATAAAAAAATAGTAGACATGTCTTCAACTAGGTTGGTTGGTATATGTATTGTGCCAAGTTAGATGGTTATCACTATGGTGTAGCTCGGGCATTTGTTGAAGGATTTGATGGATAGAAGGTTCGGATTGATAATCTGATAATGCAGGTCACAGAGGAGTCAATAGCAACAACCTGTAATCTCCTTGTTGATGGTGAAAAATGGTTCAAGAACAAATTAATTAATCATAGGTGGGGATGTCAATCAATTCTTGAAACTAGAGCACAAAGATCCCAATTGGGCCAAGGATATTCCTAGGGACTGGATAGTTGATGAATGGGTGGAGGCCTTGTTGATGCTCAAATGTTATATCACATGTGAAGGACATTTTTCTACTGTGTTCTTGTTTCATCTTCAATTCCTCCTTCATTTGTTAGGAATTAAAAGGATGATCCTTCCATATTATTTCTTAAGGGACCTGAATAAAATGGCCATGAAGATTCAAGAAAATCCCAAGACTACCTCGCATGGTATCTATCATCAAGGGTTAATTAAGATAATCATTAAATCAGAGCTGGAGAAAAGACAGAGGACATGGGATCAATTCTTGATCCAGTCAGGGTTTAAAAAAGAAGTTCATCCTTTTTCCCAAAAGACGATTGACAATTTTTTCAAGCCAACACAAGGAGCATCATCAAGCACAAGTTCACCTTCTCTTTCAAGGAAGAATAAAAGGAAGACCATTTTGAATATTTCAGGTGAACAAGTCAAGGCTACCCCAACCAGTTTGCAAACAGGTGAAGGATCTTCTCATGCGCTGGGTGAAGGTAGGCATCCTTTCCATCATGCACAGAAGGTTTAGATCAGAAAAAGTAAAAGGTTAGCAGAACCTATGATTTTGAATGAGATCCAAGAACCCAAGACAGTAGAGGCACATTCAAGCCATGTACAATCTAAAGAACCTATTTCAAATATTGTTACTCCATGTTCTATTTATTTTGAAGATGATGTTGATAGATATAAAATTCGGATAAGGAAAAGGATTACTAGGCCAAAAAAAAAATTCATATTGAAATCCAAAGCCATGTATAACCATGCAATCAAAGATAAGGTTATAGTAATCGATGAGGAACCTATAAACCCTAATGTGGAGCCATCAACAAGCAAGAAGGTTTCTAAAATTAGAATTGAGAAGAAGAAACTGAAGAAAGAGGATCTAGCAACAAATAAAAATGTTCCTATAGGAAAAGACAGAGTTTCGACAAGAAAACAAAGTAAACAGAGCAAGAAGGGCCCAAAACCTTTGACCAGATCTGAAGATGGTAAGCCAAAGAAACTGACAAATCGTTCTAAAACAAAGCAAACTAGAGGTAACAATTTGGATCTGTTAGCTGAGGCAACTAGATCCATCTTCCAGAGAGAAGTTTCAATTTGAGAACTAAAGTGTTTATGAAAAACCTATTTTTTTACTAAAGATGATGGATGCTTGAAGAAATCCTTTTTTTATGAAGTTGAGGTATTATCTCCCTATGAGCAATGATTGGTTGTAACCTAGGAAAGAAAAATGAATGAAGGATATTAAAATTTGGTTTAAAAGGGTGCTACAGGAAGTTCCTGCAACACTCCTCACAGGAAAATATTGGTGCTACAGAAACACCTGTAGCAGTCGATTTTGTAGAAGAAGACACAAAATTTCCTTTTTTGTGACGGGAAAAGCAGATGATGAGGTAAATATTTTATGGAATCTGAAGAGAGAGTATGAGATCCCTTTAAAACTTTATCTACAACCTCTTTTTGGTGGATGACAATACATATCAGTCATCTATTATTGTCAAAGTGTTGAAACAAATGGATGATAGAGGATCAGGTGGATTTCCTGAAGGATGCAGCGTACCAGCCAATTGTAATCAAGTCAACAAAAGAGTTATCTCTATGCAAAGTTGTTACCTATATTATAGGATCTAAGTTGTAATTGTTTTATGTTTCTATGTATCAATAAATATAGGCAAAATTCGCCCTCAAGGCCTATAGGAGTTTGTTTTGAGATATCCCTAGATATCAGATCGATCATAAATATATGAAACTAATGTAAAACTCTATATATTTCATGAAGTAGAAGAAGAAAGGGTTTGATCCCTTTTTTGGCTTGATATTGTATATCTAAAGACTATTTTGATTCATCTTGCCTATGTAAAGACTTCAACTGCTAATAGCGTTAATGGTTAGTTTTGTATTCATTATGTGTTTATCATCTTCTTGTTTTCTTCTGAAACACTTTGCGGATGTTATATCAGCTTATGACAAATGCTTATGTGATGAAAAGGTTGCTTTAAAGGGGTTTTCAGTAATCTTTGCCACATTGGTGTTTCTTATTCTTAAATATTATTTGGAATGATTTCTAGATAAAGTTTTATTCTTCTACTGCATAAGGACATTAAGAACGAGATTTTCGTATAAGTGGATTTATCAATTTAGTTTTTCCCTTCTCTCAGACACGTCACTCAAAACTTCAAGTCTCTAGCCATTAATTTTATTTACCTGACTTGTTACACCTAGGTAAGTGATCTTAACATATCAAATCATTATTCCTTTTCAATCCAAGCAAGGATTTAACCATATTCATAAACGTTTTGAACATTTTGAAACAAGATGTGCTCATCTTGACTCAATAGCATTCTTGAGTTGACTTCTAGCACTAATAGGTGGTTTACTTGTTATTTTTAGTGGTTGGATTTTTATATTGTAGAAATTGTTTGCTACAACCATAAGTCTTCCCTAATACTTTCATGATAACTTCATTTAGCATCCTTATTTCACCATCAAAGCTTGTTCTTAAGTATTGGAAATTTATCTACATATTAGTACTTTGATAATCCAATAAATATTTTATGCTTTTGATGGTTAATTTTGTAGTTAAAAAATCTTTCCATTGCTGATATATATATTTTTTTCACTGCTGCAATTTAGGACAACAAGCTTCACTTGCTTGTCCCTTTGATTATTTGGTTGTTATCTCAATAAATTGTCTTGTCTCTGGAAGGATCAACACTTTATTGCAGGTACAATACACTTTGGAAACCTCCCCTCATCAACAAGACTCATTTCCAAGCCTCTTTTCGCTTACAGACTCTACCTATAGGGGTTTCACTTACCATTAGTCCAATTTATATCTAAATCTCCCTAAGGTCACTGGGATTCCCCCTTTTTGGTGACTTATCGTCACTAAAGCGAGGGGCGTGTATATATAAGGTGAAAGTGGGTAGCTACTCCCATAGTTGTCTCACATTTTTGGATTGGGTCAGGATTTTCCCAACTTACAATCTGTGCAATAACAAGTCTTAATACTAGGTAATCATTATGTCATGTTATATGTTCAAGGGAAGTTAATCATGAGTTGACCATCTACTATCGTATTGACCATCCGAGTCGGCCATTCCTATGTCAGTTGTACTTGGTGATTCTATCTCTTCAAATCATCTCTTGGTGTTTGTTTCATGTCAACTAATGAGGGATACATTAAGGCCCTCCTTTGATGAATCTCTTCCTATCAACTTCATCACATTATCTATTAGAAGGATCTAGAAACCAACTAGTATGTTGGTTCTTGTTGTCCTCAATGGTAGGATTCCTCACAATCGACAATGGGTTTACATCATTGAATAATGATTGATTGATTCTACAAGTATTTCACATCAAATCCTCTATTCACACTAGCTAGATTGTACTAGGTACCTTGGGGTCCATTTTTATCATTGGTGGATCCCCTTGCATCTATTAATGGTATACCTCAATGACCAGTAATCAAGCGGTTTCTACCATGCTCGAAATCAACTCATTTATTTGCATGTTGTAGAATCATACCATCATGGTTTGGGATGAATACCTTGGGATTGGGGCCACATTACTCATTCATGGTACCCCTCCCAAGTTGTGATGGAGAATATCACTACGTTATCAGTAATTTGAAGACTACGGGAGCACTTTCCTTGGTGCCTAATGTATAATGTGACATAGATCCACATTTTATTTTTGTGTGGCTATGATCTATTTGATGACATAGATGCACCATGTATTCTTTTGTGGCCATGATATTGCATTTCATTTCATGGATAAGCAGTGTATTGTGTTGACAACCATGCTTTAACTCTCTTCCAATCACGAGTATTCCTACCTCGGTGATAATCTATGTATATTTGACATCTAATTGCAGGTACTCCTTGGCTTCTTTATCTCTTTGATCTCTCCTCATGCTGCCTCACGTTGGTGACTATTATAGTAATGTGTTTCGACCATCCATTCCTCTCCTAACCTCACACATTAGGGGACATATGTTATAGCCTTATTTTCCACCTGAGAGTTTCATGGGGGAATTATTGATGATGACATGCTGAGACAAACTCTTTTTCTCTAGATTTCAATAATTTATGGGGATAGTTGCACCTGAAATTCTTGAAAGTCAATAGTTTCATAGTTATTCACCCGCGATTGGTCACTAACTATAATACTGTTGGGTCGTGACTACCTCTAGAGCCTTATATATTTGGTGATTTCCAAGGAGATCAACATTTGGTGAGTTGGTTTTCTAATGGTAGGAGCTTGGAAACTTTCAACATAGTCTATATTCACTAAGTTCTAGAGATCTTGGTGATTTTTTTTTCTCATGACATGAGCTTGGGAACTCTCAACATAGTCTAGATTCACTAATTTCTAGAGATATAGAACCATCTCTTAGCTTTCTTCACAAATCTATAAAGGAAGGCCATCCATGGGAAAAAGGAGGAGGAATCATGTATAGACATATGTTGACAGATTTTTAGAGGTGCTTCTCCATTTAGATTAGCCTTCAAATCAAGAGGTTTTCCTTGCTTGAGTGAGAGCTAAGGAGGAGCAAGGAGAAAGAGTACAAGGATGAATGCATGATTAATCCAAGGTAACAAAATCTTGATGTACTTCTCCATTTTCATGACATGGATCTATGGTTTTCCCCTATCCATGTTGATTATGTTCAATTGTAAAAGATAGATCTGATATCTCCTTGAATAGATCAAGTTATATCTAAAATAGTATTGTGATTTCCTAACACTTGGAGAATTTGTATATTGGTAATTATTTTTTGCTTGTGTGCAGGAAGCATATTGCAAGATTTGGAGCTGGAACTTGAGACCTACATCAACTGGACACGTGAGGACAACTTTTGTTAAAAAGGTAGTCCACTCTCTTTCTCTTATTATAAAAGGAAACTACTTGTTTGGATCTAGGGAAACCATTTAGGAATATAAAATTGTTGTTTGTCTTGGTTCAAGGGAAGATATAAGGGAGGTATGGCTTGTCATTAGATTTTGTTTATCTGTAACAATGATTACACGCATGGAGGAGAAGGAAAATGATCGGTGGATGGTGACACAAGTGGAGGAGGAGGAGGATCAGTGGATGGTGACACGTGTGGAGGAGAAAGAGAAGGATCAGTGGATGGTGAAACATGTGGAGGAGAAGCAAGAGAAGGATGACCATGAGCAGGGTTTGTCAACATCTCAATGCAATTGAGGGAATTTACAATATGATGATTGGTGACATCATATCATGAGGAAAGGTCTCCCATATTGTAGACAACTTTAGCATCTGTATTATCTTTCGAATCAGTATGTGTACCATTCCATGCCTAACCATCAAACCGCATAGGTCATCCATCACCTCTATCCAAACTCTCTGATCCATCCTATGTGGAAAGCTATGTATATGTACTGGAGGCTGCTTCACTTCCTCCTCCATCTCCTCATCCTATCAGGGAAGTTCATACCCAACATGTGTGCCAATATCAACAAAACAATAGATAACAATAATAAGATAATTGAAGCAAAGTTTTACGATAAATTACATGTGCATTAAATAAGACATAAAAATATGCAACTAGATTTATCAAAATATAGAGATAATGTTACATCTCTCATTTGTTGGCTCGACTATTGTTGGCCCTTGACCAAGATTTGAGGATCCTTGGTCATGTTTGACCTAATTTTGGGACTTCAACAGGTTGTCGAAGGCTGAGCGCAAGATGAAGCAGAGATCACGGGATCTCTGCCCCTTTTAGGGCCCTTTTTGGGATTCAGGATTATGTAATGGGTATGGGATGTCGACCCATGGGTTTACCCATGTTTAGGACTATTTTGTAATGTATAAATAAGTAGCTAAGCAATGTAAGAAAGAGAGAAGAGACCTAGTAGGTCAATGTGCTAAGTGCTAGAATTGGATCTATGTGATCAAGAGTTGTAAGTGCTTTGTGCATATTGTGTGAGGCTTGCAAGGATAGTGCAAGTAACTATAAGAGAATGTGTGAAGGCTTGGTGTTGTACCCTAGCGAGAAGAAGGAGGATCTGGCGGAGTGCCCGTGGATCTCCTATCTTCTGCGGAGTAGAACTTGGATGCTATGTGCATGTAAGAAGATTGATCGAAGATAATAAAGAAGAGAATAGTTGATGGATGTAGTTCTAGGGTGGGGGTGAACCACATACATGTTGTGTTTCTCTGCTTTGTGTGATGTGTTGATGTGTTTATATGTTAATGTTCTTAGTGCTTCACAATAGATGAATGGTTGATAGATAGGTTAATGATATGTTCTTAATAGTATGGATCTGACCTATGTGGATATGCTTAGTGCTTAAATACCTTAGATCTAAATGAATATTGTGATACTCTGTAATTAGGGTTTAACCGTGCTGTAACTAAAACTAGATATAGATGAATGTTAACTGTTGAGTGCTCTTTCAAGTGTTAGAATCATAGATCTATGTCCCAGCTAAGGTTGCAGACATCTGAGTCTTGCAACCACCCATGCCTCTACCTCGGGTGAGACTTCATCTGCTTTGCAGGTGTTTCCGAAAGGGTCGGTAGTTAGGGTTTTGTCGGTGTGATGTTGTAGCGTTGAACCCTAGGTCTACCCCTGTGAAAACAAATGGTTCTATTTCTAGGACCTGAAGCTATGATTGTTGGGAACTGAGGAAGAAGAAGCTTTGTGCAAAGATCCGACCTGAAACTGTGATTGTTGGGAAATGAGGAAAAAGAAGCTTTGTGGGAATATCTGACCCGAAATTATGAAGGCTCTATGCGTAGATCTATCTCTCTAGTGCACAGTATTCTACTCGATCTGAGAAGATCTATGCTAAGAAAAGAAGCTCGATCTAAAGAAAAGAGGTAAGATCTGAACGATTTGTGCTCTGATAGAGGTAAGAATAGTGAAAAGTTTTAGATCTAGAAGCTTTGTGCTTTGTTGAAGATAATATTAGTGGAAAATTTTGTTTCTAAAGTATGGATCTAGGTATGTTTGATAAGATTTGTCCTAGCTTGAAAACTAGGGCATCGATAGAAGAAAGAAGATTTGATATGCATAGATATGATAAGAATAGTCAAAGATATGTTATACCTATGCATAGAGAGGATGTTTGGAATAACAAATGGATGGAGGATCCTAGAAAGAATTTTTTGCAAGTTAGCTACCATGATCCTAGTGTGCAGTACAGGAGAGGTTGGGGATCATTTAAGAGAAAGAGAGGATTAACTCTTTGTTACAGTTGCAGAAAACCAGGACATATTGCTAAGGAATTCCCTGGAAGAAGACCTAGTTGCCTCTATTGCAAAGCTATGGACCATAAAGTTTTGGATTTCCCTAGAATGATTTCTAAGGTTGAAAGGATGAATATGAGACAAGAAGAACACGAGAAATATAAAGCAACTGAGACCATGGAAGAACCCCAGAAAGAATCAGAAAAAGTATTGCTATAGATGAAAGAAACCATGAATGACCACTGACATATCAGCTTATCAGAGATCTTCAAAGAAAAAGAATGCATTGAAGTAAGAATAGGAGACTTTGACATTGACTGTGTTCTGGATGAGGAAACATAGGTGAATATTATGACATAAATAACTTGGGAAATTCTAGGAAAGCCTACTATGATTCCTTCATTGGGAGGAATAGGATTATTCAGAGGAAAACTGATAACCCTATGTGGAAGACTTACCTAGATTTCTATGAGTGCTCATGAAAATTTGACAAAGGAAGAATTTGAAGTTGTTAAATTTATTGAGAACGACGCTCCATTTTCTATGTTACTAGGAAAACCTTGGATTGAAGGAGATCAAGCTAGAAGGAAAGAAGAAGAAGTCTTAGAACAAAAGAAGCAAGAGTTGAAAGATTTTATGACTAGGAGGATTGCACACTTGATTGAAGAACAGGAGAACTGAGCAACGCTATTTAAAACCAGAGACTTGGATGTTGAAGTAGGAAGAACACTAGAAGACCCATAGAATACTAAAGTACCTATTCCATATACAGATGAAGTCTTACCCCTGATTTCTAGGAAAGAATCTCACCAATGCGAAGTTACTCTACCGAAAGAAGATAAGAATCAGAATGGAAAAATGAATACAGAGATGAAGACCACTAGAAAGAAGGCTAGAAAACTAAGTAAGAAGAGAGCTAAAATAAAAAAGTTACAGAAGGTTCTAGAGGGAACTTCACAGAAGGAAAATTTGCAAAATTGGAACTTCATTGGGATATCATAACTGCGTCACATGGCACTTCGTCATGGTAAAGCAATATAGTCGTTGGACACAGTATAACCGTTATACCGATGGCCCAAATGGGTAGAAAGGAATTTATGATTAGAAAGTTCACCACCAGACCGTTGGGACTGCGCCATAACGGATAGAACTGAGTTAATGAAGGCTTCTCACCCATTGCAAGATATCTGTTATCTCGTCGCGCCATGCAACGAGAACACTTTTGCTAACTGTGAATCTGAGTCTGCGGACTAGTTGATTTTGCATAGTGATCATCACGCTATTTCCATGCATCTCGTTCCATTGATTAGTCACTATTTGAACCTGAGATATTCAACCACGAGCGTGCATGTCAGATGAGCTTAGCATTGCAGAGAAAATTGTCGAAGAAGTCTCATTGACCTAATGACTGAAAGATTAATGTATGAAAGAGAAATGTCTACAAGTATTCAAACGTCATCGACGAGAGGAGTGCAAGCCTCTTCATCGACTACTCGCGGAGCCAGATCATCACGACCATCAACGGAAAAGAGAACCAAACACAGAGATGACCTAGCAAATGCGAAGCTGATCTCGACCATATTGCTCGATTACATCCCTCCTCTAGTCGACGTGGTGAGTCGAGATAGTGTGCCAAGAGATTTCGAGTACTCCATGGTTACTGCGTACCTCTCGAAGGCGATACGTGCAGTTCGAGCATAGTAGGACAAGATCGCAGTGTTGAAGTTGAGTGACTTCAACCTTGGAGATCGCAAGAACTATAATATGCTCACCCCATATAAATACCCAACCAGGATGAAGGGGAATAACTCAAAGATAATCTCCCAACCATGGACAATGAACCTCGCACAGTCCACCCTATTGAATGTAATGAAAATCCCACACTTCAGAAGGCACCAGGAATTCAACGTCTGTGTCAAGTTATTTCTTTAATGTTACCATGGTGGATACTTATGGCTAGACCGTCATATTACAATCAATTCAACGTTGATCCATAGGATCATAGGATTAAGTATGCAAGGACCTGACTCACAGCAGTTTTATCTAGGAAAAGCCACAGATCGCGCACTAGCACTGAAGATCAAGGATCCAGAATGGCGCAGTGCACCTAGCCTGCCATATAATAGTTGGAAAGTTAGTAAGGAAGAACAGACCTACGCAGGTCACATGCTTTGCTGTTGACCTCACAGGGAAGTGTGTGGAAGGCCTGCAGATGAAATGGGCGAAGTACCTAGTTAATCAGTTGGAACTAGATTGTCACGAAGCACAGAATCAAGGCTATGAGTTTCACTTTAGCTGGCTCCTGATCCTCATCGCCCTTGTTTCCTGGGAGATGCCAGAAGGTGTGACCTTTCTGGATATTGAACCGTTCGAGCCGCTTGTTGTGAAGCTCACCACACTCTGGTACTCAAGTGATATGAACAAACAATGGTAGTCAAACGTTGTTTTTCACACATATTACCTTCAGCTGAAGAAAGCCATCAAAGTTGAACCTCGCATGACTCTGAACACCCTACAGATGTTCCAACCCCTGATGAATTTCTGCGCAGATCAGCACTTCATCTACATAACAGTGTGAGCCGATGAACATAAGGAGTAGCTTCAGTCATACTACAAACTCATGGAAGAAGACCTGGAGGAGATCACTAAGGACTGGTCCGCCGACCTCCTTATTCTCACAGACCTTGCAGACATGTCTAACCCTAACATCCCAGAGACCATGCATAAAGAACATGATACACTCGGGCCCAGCAGAATGAAGACGACCGAAGAGGTCCAAGATTTAAGCATTGTCTCAAGAAAGACTGCTTCAGTATCACCTGACTGAGGGGGTGATGATGAAGTAGAAGAGATAAATGGAAAGGGAGCTGAACAGAAGCAAGGTGAATTAACACCGCCCAGAGATGAGGTTGATCCCCTAAAGAAGAGGAAGGTTTCTCCCCCAAAACCTTCTTCCCAGAAGAAATCGAAAGGCACCATGACCAAGATGAATACTGTGCTTATTGCCGATGATTTTGACTTCATCATCGTAGCTCTAAACGACGCTTTGCTGGAAATCATGGAGAAATAAGAAGCCAAGCAGGAGGAAATGTATGATATAATTGAGGTCACACTCCAAGGGGTACATCAGACCCTTCATTCCAGCCGCGCAGTGTCCATTGTGCCCCTACCATCAAGAGAACCAGAGTTGCAAGATGAGCAAGCCCAACTACGCCAACTAGCTGATGCGGTCGAAGCTCGCCTTTGTCACACATAAGAAGAAACAGAACAAGCCACTCAGGCCTTGAAGAAAGTGCAAGGCGTAATCGTAGAACAATGCAGAGTTGCAGAACAGAAGAAGGTTGCTCTCTAGGCAAAGTTTGAAGCAGAGAAAGTACAGATGAAACAAGAAAAAGAGCAGTTGCTCGTAGAGCAGCTCGAAGTGAAAGAAGTAGTCAACAGAGCCCTCTACTCTGTGACAGGATTAGAACCACAAGCAGAATACCGAGTCACACATCAAGTAGAGCAGCTCACAGAAGCTATCCAATAGCTACAACAATGAATAGCAGACTTAGAGCTCTCCACAGTGCCTAGAACCTCGCAAGATGTGAGGGATCAAAGAGAAGCAACTGCTCGAAGCACAGTTGAGCGAATCAAATCCCTCACCATGGAATGTAAGCAACTCATTGATTGCAGTGCCCAGAACTATGAGAAACTCACTGAGAATCTAGAACTGAAGGCATTAGAGTTGCAGCCCCAAGAGGTGAAGTATCAAGTAGAAATGATGCAGGCGTAGTTGAAGCCCCTATCAGCTATGGAAATAATGAAGCAATCCTAGGAGTAGCGCACTACCCAACAACAGGTCCACACTATCCAGAGAAAAGTCATGAAAGTGACTAAGAGGCTCCAAGCTGTACAGGATAAGGCTTACCAACTGTTCACAGAGATCAAAGGTCGAGGACCAGAACTTGAGCAAGTTGTCACTACAGCTGAACAGTTCCTAGAGGGACCTATCAATGAAGCAATCATACAAGAGTTCGCTAAATAGGAGGTCGTGGCACAACAACAAGTCGAAGCAACTTGAGCCAAGCTCGAGGATTTTGAAGCAGAACTAGTCAGATCAGAGTGACTCGGGATGAGTCACGGGTGAGTGTTGGGGGCCTGTTGGCCCTTGACCAATTTTTGAGGATCCTTGGTCATGTTTGACCTAATTTTGGGACTTCGACAAGCTGTCGAAGGCGAAGAGCAAGACAAAGTGGAGATCGCAGGATCTCGGCCCCTTTTAGGGCCCTTTTTGGGATTCAGGATTATGTAATGGGTATGGTATGTCGGCCCATAGATTTACCCATGTTTAGGCCTATTTTGTAATGTATAAATAAGTATCTAAGCAATGTAAGAAAGAGAGAAGAGACGTAGTAGGTCAATGTGCTAAGTGCTAGAATTGGATCTATGTGATTAAGAGTTGTAAGTGCTTTGTGCATACTATGTGAGGATTGCAAGGATAGTGCAAGTAAATATAAGAGAATGTGTGAAGGCTTGGTGTTGTACCCTAGCGAGAAGAAGGAGGATCTGGCAGAGTGCGCACAGATCTCCTGTCTTCTATGGAGTAGAAATTGGATGTTATGTGCCTGTAAGAAGATTGATAGAAGATAATAAAGAAGATAAGAGTTGGTGGACGTAGCCCCAGCATGGGGGTGAACCACGTACATGTTGTGTTTCTCTGCTTTGTGCGATGTGTTGATGTGTTTATATGTTAATGAGCTTAGTGCTTCAATATAGATGAATGGTAGATAGATATGTTAATGCTATGTGCTTAATAGTATGGATCTGACCTATGTGGATATTCTTAGTGCTTAAATACCTTAGATCTGAATGAATACTGGGATACTCTGTAATTAGGGTTTAACCATGTTGTAACTAAGACTGGATATAGATGAATGTAAACTATTGAGTGCTTTGTCAAGTGTTAGAATCATAGATCTGTGTCCCAGCTAAGGTTGCAGACATCCGAGTCCTGCAACCACCCCTGCCTCTACCTCGGGTGAGACTTCATTTGCTTCGCAGGTGTTTCCGAAAGGGTCGGTAGTTAGGGTTTTGTTGGTGCATTGTTGTAGCGTTAAACCCTGGTTCTGCCCCTATGCCAACAACTGTAGTAAAAAGAATATGTGGAAATCCTCTCCAATTCATCCCTACATACAAGTACTATACAATATTGAGGTCATGATTGTTCTCTCCAGCCAAAAACCCACATATCTCCCTACTGACCAGAGTACATGGGCACTCTGGCTAGCCCCTATCGGAAAACAACTACCCCACATGCACATACACGCATCAATCATAGGCCTAGGAGGGAAGTGGGGTATTGTTGGTCAAGTGGCATGAAAACTCTCAAAAAATAATGTAAATAACTCTAATATGAATGGGTAGAATAACCTCCCATCATAAATAGTGTGACAACAATCCAACACAAAACAAAACTGTCTCAAAAAAATCTCTGAGCACCTAATCAATCAGGCCCTCTTCACTAAACTATCTACATAATACATCAAATGGTAACTAGTACATTGCCCATCATAGGAAGAGTGTGATAGCAATGAGAGAATAAGAGATGGGAACTTAACCTCTCCACCAAATGAATCTATTTGTAGCTAACCACAAACAACCTAGAATCTTGAAGCGGAAACAATGTTTGTACTGACATATCTTTGCACATATGTCAGCTAGATCTCGCCTACAATGCCAAGTGGTAGATTAGGGAACTGGGGTCAAATGCCCCCCCTCCTAGACAACCCAGTGATAAAATATATATCCTCCTCTATTGGTTGATGTCATGGATTGGTACCGACCCTGAATGCCTATTGATCATGATCCCAATGATAGATCAACTTTTGTAAAAATGAAGAGTTCCCCCCAAGGGATGTATCATCTCCATAAAAATTGAGGAGACCAACATTCCTCAAAAGGGCATGTGTCTGAGGTGTAATAGGGTGAGAGATCCTCTTCCCCTCCCTCTCTTAGGCCTCCCACTCACATACAAAGTTGTATGTGTCGACCCACTACTTTTTCTCCTCCTCCTCTCATTGTCGTCG
>ML779652.1:1467510-1478775 GCA_009831015.1 Picea engelmannii
GGCCTAGGATTTGCCACTAACAACCAGGCCGAATATTTAGCGCTCTGGCAAGGCCTGAATCAAGTTCACAAGTTGGGCATTAAAGAAGTCATGATTGCAGGGGACTCAAAGCAGGTAGTGGATGCCATAAACCTCAATAAACCACCTAAGGATATGAGACTGGCTCAATTATATAAAAAGATTTTAATTCTCTTGGAGCAGCTGAAGGATTACAAAATCTATCATGTGCTCAGGACGCTGAATGGAGATGCGGATAAAGAGGCGAATCTAGGATCTCTGCAAAATAAAGGACAGCTAATAATCAATGGGACAACTTCCCATCACCCGATCCCCTAAATGCAAAACCTGCTTAATCGAGTTCTTTCACATCGATTTGGCTTCAGTCAGGAAGGACAACATCTCATTCCTCCAGTCGGACGGACAGGATCCTTATGCAGAGATTTGGCATCTTACTTGACCCGTGAATAACACCAACAGGGACAGGAGCACTGCTGTTAAAAGACACTCGGCCAACACTTCAACAGTCCAAAAGGTGGACGCGCAGCGCGCAGGAAGAGAGGAGCAGCGAAGTCTTAAGCACAGCAGTCATGGATTCGGGTTCTAAAACCCCCCTCACGCCAAAAGAACGAATAGATCTGGTTAGAGCTGAACTAGAAAGCATAAGGGCCTCCACCAATCAGCAAAAGTGGGATCTTCTGAAATTTGAAATGGAGGACCTCAAAGATGAACTATCAGATGAAATTCACGTCGGCTTGAAAGATGCAGCCAACCTCATGGGAGACTTAGGCAAGCGCCTCTGCAACCTGGAGCAGAAAGTGGATGATTTAACCACAGCATTCAGCAAGATCTCTGAAGCATCTGCAGAAGCGGCCACCAGTACTGGGAACAAAGGAAAGCGCTAAGGGCGGAGCAGCCGTCTCAATTTTGAAAGGAGCCCCAGCCCAGAATACCGGCTAGATAGTAGTAGTCCTTCTCTTAGCTATATTTTTCTTCTAGGAGTAAATCTGGTTTGTATTTGGTAAAAGAATTCTGGCTGGAACTGTATTACAGAGCAGTAGCTCTGAGATGATCTGTAAGGGTTCGGCAACCCTCTCTGCCATAATCTAAATAAAGCTCCATACCCGTTTATGTTAAAAAAAAAAAACTCTGGATAATATGTTGTACCGAAATTCAAATTAGTCCCAAATCCATTAAAGAATCCCTTCCAAAAATTGTAATTGAACTTGGGATCTATTTCTGACATTATTTCCTTAGGCACACCATGTAGCCTAGAAATTTCCTTTATACAAATCTTTGCAATATTAGTTTCCTTGTGAATTATTTTCAGTAGAATGAAATGTGCAGACTTTGTAAGCATGTCCACCACTACCATGATGGAATTGTACTACCTTGTTTTCCTAGAAAACTTGGTAATGACATCTATAGTAACCACTTTCCATTTCCTTTCTGGAATGGGCCATGGTTGTAGCAATATCGTTGGATGTATGTGCTCATATGTTACCTTTTGGAATTCCATGCATCTAGATATGTAATCAACCACATCTATCTTCGTACCGAGCCAAAAATATTGGCCGCTTACAACTGCAATAGTTTTATGGTACCCTGGGCGTCTAGCGTATGGTACATTGTGCATCTCCTTTAGAATTAAATTTCTCAACTCCTGAGAATTTGTAACATAAACTCTATTCCTAAACAAGAGGATTCCATCCTCTTCTAGCTTGTAATATTTGTATTTATGTTGTACATTATTCTACAATAAGCCTTATTTAACTTGCATGGAATGCTAGTCTATTGTTACAACCTCTAAAATTTTGTCTTTTAAATCTGGCTTGCACATACTAATAGTTGTAGTGTGCATTTAAAGCACCCTTTTGTTGAGTGCATCAACCACTTTATTCTCTTTTCCATTGATGTTCTTGAAGTCAAAGTCATATTCCTTGAGAAATTTCAGCCATCTAGTTTGTCTAGCATTTAGTGTTGGTTGTTAAAACAAGTATTTCAGATCACTATGATCTATTCTTAATTCAAATTTTATGCCCATGAGATAATTCCTTCACATTTTTAAGGCATGAACTATGGCTACCAACTCTAAGTAATGGGTACCATATTTTATCTCATGGTACTTCAACTTTCTTGGCTCATAATAAACTACATGTCATAAGGATTCCACCAAGCCCTTCCTTGCATGCATCTATGCACACAACAAAATCCTCTTCTAGATCTGCAACCTTTAAAATAGGTGCACTGGTTAATAAATCCTTCAATTGCTAGAAACTTTCTTCACACTTGGTATTTCATTCAAATTTTACTCCTTTCTTTTGCAAGGATGTTATTGGTTGTGCAATCTTGGAGAAATGTGCAATGAATCTCTTGTAGTAACCAGCTAGGCCCATAAGTGATCTAACCTTTGAAATATTCTTTGGTGTTGGTCAACTTTTGATTTCTTCAATCTTTTTCGGATCTACTGCTATGCCATCCTCTGAGACAATGTGGCCCAAATAATGGATCTAATTTTGATAAAAAAAAGTGCACTTTCTCAACTTGTCATACAATTGGTGTTCTCGTAACACTTGTAGCACCAGTCTCAAATGTTATTCATGTTCCTCCTCTGTCTTGGAATAGAGAATAATACCATCCATGAACACGATAACAAATTTGTCCAAGTAATCTTTGAACACTCCATTCATTAGGCACATGAAAGTAGTTGGTGCATTTATCAACCCAAATGACACCAATACAAACTCATAATGTCCATACATTGTCCAAAAGGTTGTATTGTTAGTATCGTCTTCTATGATCCTTGCTTGATGATAACTTAATCTCAAGTTGATCTTGGAAAATATATTTTCTCCTTTGAGTTGATTGAAAAGTTCATTGATTTGCAGTAGAGGGTATGTGTTCTTTACAATAACCTTATTTATCTATTTGAATTCAATACATAATCTCATAGTTCCATCCTTTTTCTTCACAAAACGCACTAGGGAACCCCAAGGAGAAACACTTGGACATATGTAACCCTTGTTCAACAACTCTTCTAGTTGCATATGTAATTATTTCAGTTCAAGTGTGCTCATTATGTAGGGATTTTTGGACACTAGGGAACTCCTTGCATTAAGTCAATAGAGAAATCAATCTCTCTCTTTGGTGGTAATCCCAACAATTCCTAAAACACATCCTCACACTTCTTCAAAAATATATAATCTTCAATATTTTTCTCACGATCCTTTGTTGGCTCTTCCATTTGTGTTGCATATATTTGGCACCCATTTCCAAAACTTATTTTCAGTTGCAATGTTGAAATCTCTCTAACATATATAGGTCTTGGAATACCTTGCACCATCCTTGAATTCCCTTCCTTATCAAGGCATGTGAATGCCTTGTTGTAGGAATCTAGGACAACACGATGCTTTTCCAAACAATCCATAACAATTAAGAAATCATATGACCCAAGTGATATGACATTCAATTCTTCCTTAGTACTGACCCCATTCATGTTCACTGGGAAATCCTTGACCAACTCATTCATTTTCCTCTTGGTTCCAGTAGATAGTTAAACTAACCAATATTTTTCATGCTTACATTTCTTCAATTTAATTCTTTCAACTAGATTTGGATCTATATAGCTATGACTAGCTCCATAATCAATCAAAATAGATATGGGATTATTATCAATCTTACCTTCTACCTCAATAATGTGGGATTGATAGTCTTCTTGTCTATTATACAAGGCTAAATAAATCCTTGGCATGCTTTTACCCATGTCCTCCATCATATCCTCCTTCTTGATGTTATGCACAATCCTCATCCTATCTCCCCAGTGAGGACAATATTTATATGTGTGGTCTCCCTCACATCCCCAACACACATTCTTGACATTTTCACTGAGGAATCTGTCATTTTAGTTTCATCTTGTGCTTGTTTCCCTTGTTGATATGCTTGATAACTATTCCTGACAAAAGGAAAATTGAATCCTTTCTTTCTTTGATCCATCTTTCTCTTCTTCTTATCATCGCATGCCTTTTGAAAAGTTGGCCTTGCCTTTTTTTGTTCACACAAATACTTATCATTCCTCATGGCTTCTTCCAAATTATTAGGCTCATCAAACTGAATTTTATCCTTGTAAAATGATGGCAATCCACTCAATAGTCTTTGAATTTCGGCCTTCTCATCCCTGATGAATTCCACGTACCTCAAAATCTCTAGGATATTTCTCTCATACTCTTCCATGGTCATGTTTCCTAGATTAAGCTCAAATAATTTTTGCATCTTCTTGTCATATTAATGCTCTAACAAGTATATTCGCTGGAAATATTTCTTGAATTGCTTCTAGGAAATTCTCTTTTCATCAATATGTTTCACCTGCTTCAGTTGGTTCCACTATATGGAATCCCTTCCCTGAATATGATATATTGCAACCCTTGCCTCCAGGTTCGATGAGTAATCATGCAACTGGAAATATTTTCTCATTTCCAACAACTAGGATTAATCATCTTTCCCCTTCCTATACTCTCCATCAAATGATGGTGGCTTGAGCTTCCTAAGCTCTCCTTGCAAAATATCTGACTTGGGCCTCCTCCTTTGATTTCTAATAAGGGACACATTGGGGTTGTTCTTTGACCTTGAATGTGCATGTGCTCTTCTAGTCAAGTGTCCTAGTGAAAAATTGTGTCTACTACACTCATTGATTGTCTATATCCCCCATGGTCATTTCTCATATCATGAGATCTGGATGATTCTACTTTCCTTGCATTGGTTGCTTGTTTTGTGCCAGAATATTTATTGAATTGTATCTACAACATATTCAGAGCTTGTAGAAGATCCTCTTGAGATATTATCATCCTTTCATTGTCTTCTCTATAGCTCTGCACTTGTTTCTGCAAGCTTCTCATAGTCTCAACTAGCTCAACAGGCTCACCCTGCTTCTTCATCCATTAGACTCACTCTTTGAATTTTCCATGTTGACATGTAAACCTCTGATCTCATATTCATGGTTGTAAGATCCCTAGGCATCCTCCATATCTTTATTCCTCACATAATAACTAGGTATGTTTTCTTGTACCTCTAATTCTACAAGAAATGTGCATGCAACAATCACTGTTAGAATTATGCATATCATCAAATATTTACTAATTAGGCTATTGGTCATTCATCATCTCAATTTATGAAGAAAACATATTGACTAATATAAATTATGATTCTTCAAACATAATATCTTCTGAGTTATCTTTCCAACGGTTTTACTCATGCCTCATTCTGAATTATGAGCTAGAATTTATAGCTCTCTAAACTTTTCCATTTGTACTCATTTGTGCTATATTTTCACTAGTGTAATCTGGCTGAGAGACAATATTTTTTCCTGTATAACAAAAAATATGCCAGGAATCATAAAAATTTTGTATCAAACACAGATAAGATTTATGATTGTGAACACACAAAAAATTTCAGATTTAGAAACCGATTCTCCAGTTAGATTTTGTACAAATATGGAATTGACAATTTTGCACTTTTACATTTTCTCTAGACTTAGAATTTTTAGTCAAAACTAGTTATCTCCCAAATGGAGAAAAACTAGGAAAATCTCCCTCAAGACAAAGTTGTATGGATTGGTGTGTAGATAAAATTTTGACTAAATATTTTTTTCTAGATTAGCGATCTTGGGTCCCTTTTCCTCCTCTAAAGATTTCAAGAATCCCCAAAATCCCAACTGGCAATCTTCATATTTTCTTTTTGGACACCCTATATAAATTTCATATTTATTTGGGTCTCAATCGTTGAGCACGATATGGATCTTTAAAAACCACTAATTTGTGTTTTTTGGAGAATTGAAACATAATTGGCCCATGAAACTCACTAGAATTTTTGTATCCCTCAATTATGTGGACATACCCTTTAAATTTTATCTGATTCTAAGTTTTTATGCTCCTATTATGGTCGAAACAAGTTTTTGGCTCTAGACTTGATTTTTTTTTAAACTACCATCTTTGTTGATGTGGTTGTCTAGCTCATATGGCATGGCACATGGATTCTGATGTCCACCTGTCATCCCTTGATTCAACCATGTCATCATCCTCCTTTCCCTTCATTAGAAATCCAAATATTTCTCCTATCGGTAGTTGATGAAAATCCTTTGTATTGAAGATCTTGGAGAAAATCCACTTTTTTAGCGACCTTCGAAAAACTCCATAAGTGATCAGTGAAAAAGTACCTATCAACAATCGACTGAAATCATTCTATCGATGATTGGTGAAAAATTATCTATCGATGATTGACCGAAAACCTTCTATCGATGATCGACAAAAAAATGTATGTCGATGATCAGCTGAAAAACTTCTATCGATGATCGATGAAAAAGTATCTATCAACGATTGGTTGAAATCCTTATATCGATGATTGACTAAAAACCTTTTATAGATGATAGACCAAAATCCTTCTATCAACAATTGGCTAAAAAGTATCTATTAGTGATCAGTCAAAAACCTTATATCAACCATCAACAAAAAAGTATCTATCAACGATCAGTAGAGAACCTTCTAGCAACGGTTAGAAAAAAAAAGAATATATTGTCGATCGGTCAAAAACCTTATATCATCAATCAGAGAATAAGTATCCATCAATGACCGACCAAAAACCTTCTATCGATGATTGGTAAAAAATTATCTATCGACGATCGATCGAAAAACTTTTATTAATGATCGATGAAAAATTATCTATCGGTGATCGACCGAGAACCTTCTATCGATTATCAATGATTTTAGATGAACTACTTTTTTTCTCCACTTTGCCAAACTCCAAAAACCTCTATTGGTGATTGGTGATTTTCTATGAACTATGATTTTGTTCAGACTTTACTGAAATTCATCGATCTCCGAAAACATAGAATTTTTTTACCAAATCTATGATGAATCCAGGTCGTCAATCTCAAAATTAAATGCAATATTAGCCATTGATTCGTCAAATATATATTATATGACCCTTTCCTTCTACCACCATGGCCTTGTCAGTCCACGTCATCATCTATATGGAATTTTTTTTTTCAGAAATCCCCAAAAATGACAATTTTCAAAATTTTCATAATTTTTTGGCTGCCATGGGAGCTCTAGACTTGGCTTCCCATGGACGAACTTGACCTTAGGACTATCAATTCAGTATCTCTTTACCAAATCACATGCATACTTCTCCCGAAATTTGGGAATTTCTACATTTTTCCCAAATTCGACACATAATGATACTCTCCAACAACAAATTTCTCAAATCCACATAGGTCTTTGGCCCATATGGGTTCAATGTTGAACCAATACCTCTTATATCACTTTGTCACATACCCAACCTCCAAACTGAGTCCCATTGCTACTAAAAGTGACCCAATATAACTCTGATACCAAATTTTAAATGCAGAAAAATACCTAGCATGATATACCAGCGCATGTAACTATCCATGATAATTAAAAACATGAATGCAATTTATTGAGAAATTCACAACAACAATTAAACACACAAAACATCATTTAATCACATAAACAAAGGTTTAAATGTAGCATTTACCCACAACAAGCAGTAGTAAATAAGCTAAAACTCAAAGTGAAATGCTCAACAATTAAACTCAACATTCTACATAAATAAACATAATGAATGTGAGCACTTATATTATTAATAAATAGGTAACCCACTACAGAGGACGAACATTCCACCCAACCTTAGACTTGTTACTCTAGTTCTCAACAACAATTCACCCTCATGTTGGGGCTATGAATCCACAAGAGACATTGGTTCGTAAGGTTGGATATTGTCTCCTCTTAGCAATCTAATCCTACAGCCATTCCAATCCAATGTCTCTCTTTCCCCTCACCTTTCACAGCCTAAGGAATGGGATTCCCTTCCCTACAACTTAGTCCCTCGGGCTATCTGACTTCCCTCCAGGGCTCTAGCACAGGTTGGACTGGAAATCTCTCTACTTGGGACTCCAAGAATCTACAACTGCAACAAGAATTCTCACAACAACAATTTACTTTCTCCTTTGAAAATTTCTTGAACATAATATTACTCGCATGCCTACAACCTATCTCTCCATGAAATTACATCTCTAACACACTGTTATACATGCCCATTATGGTTGCCTTCAAGCTTCAACACTCAAAACTTCCTTGTTGTCAAAAAATATGCATGTAAAAACTACTCTCCTTTCCCATATGAATTTCCTTTTCTCCCATGCATGTTGACTCTCCCAATTACCAAGGTTGATTGTATTGAAGCCCGTGCTCTCAATAACTCAGTGAGGTGACTCTACACAATGACCCTCTTACATGTATTCAAATATTGGGGCTTGGAAACACTCAAAAGGACATAGAAGGCTCATAGTAAATATAATTTAGAAAGATGGTTTAAGTTTAATAGGCATGGGTAAACCCCCCCCATGGACCCCACCCCATTCTTGTGGAAACTTAGCTCCCATGTCTTCATCCATGTCCGTTTGTAGTCAATGATACATTTTATTTATTATTTTTCAGTATACATCATTTACATATTACATCACTTAGCTCATGACCATACATCTTATGTACATTATACGTCTCTAAACTGGGGATTAAAAATGGGGATGTTACACCCCCATCCGATACTCTTTTGCAAGAGAAAACTCAACTTGATATCATTCCCACCAATCCATCCAATACAAACTCAATTCATCCTTTAAATATCATGTTCTATCATAATAGATGGAAACCCTAACCTTGACATTTACCCATCCCTTTGCATAATGCTTCTATTCATAAATCCATCCCATCTAATTCAATATGCATAATTTCCAAGCGTAAACTTAATCTGACTGCCCATCAACTATTGATCAAAACTCTCATTCTAGTTCTCATTATGGGAAACCCGTGCCAAAATTTGCTAATCTTTTACAATACAAGCATGTTCAAACCTCCCTTCAATTGTTCAATCACCAAAAATCTTTCACAACTTTTCATACTACCGAACTCGTATCTTTGGTTTCTTCTCATTGCTCATATGTTATACAATGCAGTCAAGCAATTCACATGGAACTTCCATTATCTCCGATGTACTCTATTATCTCTAATTATTTCCAAGAAACTTCAACATGACCCTCTATTAGCTCTAATTATTTCCAAACAACTTCAAATCAACCCTCGATGGACGTACTTCAGATTGAAAATGTGGATCCCCTAGCATACTCCATAACCTTTGATCTAAATTCTAATACAAATTTAAACTCTAATCCCAACACAATTGTAAAGGCTATTCTAAATGGAATTCAAACTTATAATGATAACTTAACTTATAATGATAACATTACTAATTATAATCATACCTTGACTCTCTCCTTCCTCATCTAATCCCCCTTGGTTTTCTTCATCCATGATCATCGATCTTTCTTTCCTTGAATTAGACCCCCACACCATCCATATTTTCTAAAAACGATTTAACTTTGTGGTGGCTCCTCGCTAAATATGAATTGAATAAATCATGTGATCCATTAGATATATTACCCCTAACCTCTGTTGGATTACTGAGAGGGGGGGTGAATCAATAATAGCGTAATAGAGTCCTTTTTCTTCAAATGTTATATTAATGTAGAATTATTATCCAATAATGAGCAGTAAGAAATAAACAATCACACACATACACAGTACACCAGTGTTTTACATGGAAACCCAAATCGGAAGAAAACCACGGAATGTTTTTTCTTATATGTCTTGAAGAATTACATTCATTGGAAGCACCAACTTCCTTTGTTTTCCAGCTGAAACTAGAAGGAGGCTCCAACCCCCTAGTTTCTCAGGCTACAACCTGAGGGAAGCTCCAACTCCCCAATTCTATGGCTACAACCAGAAGGAGGCTACAACCCCCAATGTTCTTCGACTACAACCGGAAGGTAGCTACAACCACCTGTCCTTGCCCCGTCCTGCCACCCTAAAGTAGAAGTAGAATGATGGAACCACTGACACACTATCACTGTGAGATATACTGTTGTAAACCTGTACCAATAAATATGAACCATACATCAACCATGCATCAACCTGTACCTCAACCTGTAATCAACCTGTACCATAAACAAGTGCATCAACCATGCACCAACCTATACCATAAACAAGTGCATACAACCATGTACCAAATATGTTCCAATCATGTGTTAACTACTCATCAACTATGACTCATCAATATGTACCAACATCATCAACTATACACCTCATGTATGTGCACCAATTCATCAACTACTTGTCTCAACCATGTACTCAACATGTACCACAACCAAAAGACCTCATCAATTTCATCATCCAAATCTGATTTGTAGCTCTATAATAGACCTGGTGTATATTATCACATTCCTGCAAACCTTCCTTAACTTTAAAAACAAGAGACTATCATTTTCATCAAACTTTTCTTTAGTCTCACATGTCTAGTTTTGGATTAGTCAACAACCCTAACTTGAAGTATTCATAACTTTGAACCTGTAATGTATAAATATCTGAAACCGATATACAATTTTACTCAATTTGTTTTATGCAATTCCTCCAAGTTTCACTACTTGGAACCTCTCAAAAAAGGAGTTATAGCAAAAATGGCATACCTTGTTGAATTCTGGCTTATTCTAGAGAGAGACATTGTAGAGCATGCCCCGCACAAAATATTTGATGAATTGATATGAAAATGTTACACATCATACTACAGACTGTCCCCTAACTAACACATTTTTTATCACTGAATTTGGATCTGTTATGAAGAAGTTATGATGTTTTTACCCGAAACACCTGATTTTGACTAGTTTCAGGACTGGCCACAAACCCTATTTTCCATGTAGTGTAACTCCCAAAATACAATGACCCACAAGATGAAGTGTTTACCACGAATACTTGGATATGTTTTCTCACTTTCATAGCAATTTCATGGTCTGAATCATTATAGAAAAAAATTTATAGAAAAAATGGTGAGATGACCTGTAAATAGCATACCTTAGAAAGCACCATCAAAAGAATTTATCCTTCGTTGCATTTCGGCCTTCTTTTCTTCACCTTCACTCAGAATTCCGGTTTATATATCCTTGGTTACCTTAGAAACATATAGATATTCAATATTCTCAAGTGTGATTCAAATGAGAGAGCCGTGTCTCTTATTTATACTCTCCAAGTAGCTTCCTTAAAAACATCTTCTAGGTCACTTGGCCCACTTTCCTTATTTTAGGGTTGGGTCCACTTCTAATTTCTCCATTAAATTTATTATTGAAATAATTTATTTTGTATTCACTTT
>ML779652.1:1483269-1509923 GCA_009831015.1 Picea engelmannii
GGTTCTCTTACTCCACAAAGCGTCTTCCCGTGAGGGCTTTCACCATAAGGGAACCACTTTGGAGTTCATCCATATTTACTTCTTAATGACAAAACAATAATGAGTCATATTTACATCAAACAATATTGGGTCCATTACCCAAACCTTTGTGTTACGAGTCTTTCTTCAAGGGTTGACATCAATGACAACCAACCTTAATCAACAATCTCCCCATTCACGAAGTGAAGGATATTAGACAAGATTGTGTCTAGATCTTCCATTTTGTAAAATTTTCTAAACCTAACATCTATAGAGAATAATTCAATGCCTTTCATTATCTTAATGACAACCCCAATGTTGTCATATTAAAATTTGATAAAGGTAATACATCAATAATCATGAACACATTGGATTACAATACTAAATTATTTAAACCTCTTTCCTCTTCATCTTACAAACCTCTCTCCAAGAATCCCAACAATCAAATCACCAACTTAGTCACTAAGACCATTAAATCCTCTTCCCTTGATGAATCTTTAAAAAAGTGTTTTTTTTTCCTAACCCTTAACCACCTAAAATTTATGGGTAACCTAAGATCCACAAGAAATACAACCCCCTTAGACCCATTATTAGCACTATAGGATCCCCTACCTATGCCTTGTCTAGGTTTTTAGCCGATAAACTTCAACCTTTTATAGGTCAAAACCAATCCTTTATTAAGGATTTCACTGACTTCATCCATAAAATTCAACATCTCCATCTTGAGGAGCAAGACCTTATGGTTAGTTTTGATGTGGTGTCCCTTTTAACCAAAATTTCTATTTCAAAATCCCTTAACCTTATTTTCAAGTTTGTCGACCATGAAACTCTTAATCTTGTTGCTTGAGTCTTATGGGGATAAACTATGTATAAAATTTTAAAATGTCTAATGTTTCGAGTGGACTCTCCACCCATCATGAGGGACAAATAAAGCTGAAATAATAATAGAAAAGTGTTAGGTTAGATATTTATAAGGTAAAAATCAAGGTTGATTGTTGTGAAAAAAGAGTTACAACCTGTTGTGAAAAATGATTAAAATAGTAAAGGAGTCGTTGGAAATAAAAACTATTTAATGCTAATGTTAAAATCAAAATTAAAATAAAGGAATAAATAAAATAAGTTTATGAAATATAATTTATTAATTTTATATTTCCATGGAACATAAGAGGTCAAGATGGCTAAAATGGAGGAGATGTGTAAAAAAGTTAAAAAGTTGAAAAGAAGGAATAACATTAGTGGCTAGGGATATAAGCTAAAACTTAAATCAAGAAAACGAAACTAAAAATAAAAAGGGCTAATGATCAATATGATGAATAGTGGGTTTCCAAGATTAGTTAAGTTTGTAGCCATCTTCCTGATTAAAATTATTAGGGTGTTTTTCAATTTCTAGTGCTTCTTGAATGATATGAGACGAGTAAAAGGGTTTTGAAGCTAGAATTTTAGTTTGGTCAAAGTAAATGAGATGATTAGATTTGTGGGAGTGTTACACAATTATTGACTTAGAGATGTGATTGTGGAAGGTGTCAACTATATGTTCTTTGAGATGGGATTTAAATTATCTACCAGTTTGACTTATGTATGATTTTTCATAGGAGAAATGAATTTTTTGAACTCTTTGTCCAAGCATGGGGTCAGATTTATCCTTAGTAGTTATGATTAATTGTTTAAGGGTTTTGTGGGGTGTAAAGAGTCTTAACATTATTTTTGGCCAAAATATTAGATATAGGATCTGTAGTACCTTGGATATATGGAAGAGAAATAAGAGCTAAGGGTGGGGAATAAGAATGAGAGTTTTTAGATTTAGAATGGTAGGCCAAGCGAAAGGCCTTGTTGACTTGATAAATTGAGTAACCATTGGCCACAAGATCCTTAGTTAGGTGGGATTTTTCTTTCTCAAGGAAACGAGAATCATAAATTTGAATTGCCCGAGTAACAAGAGATTTAATAACGATATGTTTTTGGGCAAGGTGATGATGAGAATGGGTATGAAGGTATAAGTCGATGTGAGTATTTTTCCTATAAACTTGGTGGGTGAGGGTGCCATCGAGAAGAAATGTGATTGGAGCATCCAAAAAGGGAAGAGAGATTTTATTTTGAATTTCCATAGTAAATTGGATATGGTGTAAAATGTTGTTAATATGGTTAAAGAAAGAGACCAAAGATGGATGGTAATGAGGCCAAACAATGAAGGTATCATCAACAAATTGAAACCAACATTTGGGATTAATATGAAAGTTGTTTAAGGCCAAAGCTTTGAAATGTTCCATAAAAATATTAGTGACAACTAGGTATAAGGAGGACCCCATGGGTGTACCTTTTGTTTGTTCATATTATATCCATTTAAAGGTGATTGTCCCTGATGATGATGGGTGGAGTGCCCACTCGAAACCTTGGATGTTTCAAAATTTTATACATAGTATATCTATAGAAAGTTCAAGAAACATTATGACTAACTATCAAAACCTACACACTTAGACCCTTAATATTGTTAAGATATATCTTGCATCTACCTTCTTCTTGTTTCAAAGATAAATTCTATGAACAAAATGAAGGCACAATGATGGGGTCATCATTATCCCCACACAATGGAAAACATTTTCAAGGAATACTTTGAAACTTTAGCCCTCAACAGTTTTAATCTTAATCCCAAATGTTAGTTTCAATTCATCTATGACACTTTTTCCATCCGGCCCTATAACCATTCTTCCCTTATTTCATTTTTTGACCATCTCAATAGCTTATCTCCCCAGTTTCAATTCACCATGGAAACCCAACAATATAATTTGCTTATAATCATTGATGTTCTAATCACATGGGAACTAGATGGCACCCTCTTCTACCAAGTTTTTAGTAAAAAGACTCATACCAATATATATCTACATGCCCAATACCACCATCACCCTGCCTAAAAGTTTGTTGTTTTAAAAACCCTTGTATCCAAAGTCATTTGAATTTCCACCCCCCAACACCTTAACCAAAAAACATCCAATATCACTAATTCCCTTCAAGCCAATGTGATGCAGGACCATCGAGAGCATGGTTATGGGTCACCCAAAAACCCAGGATGGGGATGATGATGATGATGATGTAGGGGGGATAAAAGGTACAAGTATGCAAACATACAATAAAAGAATGGTTGATGAACCATGTAGGAGAAAAGGTTTCCTAGAGAACCGATAGATACAACGACTAACAACCCATGTATTTCAGTGGATGGTGATTTTTTTATGTGGAATTCAACATTTTTCATGTTTCCAGGTACAAGATGAAAGGTGAATATGATTGAGGAAAGAAGAAGATCAAAGATCAAAGAAGAGAGAGAGAAGTGAAGAGAAAGAAAATGAATATGAGACCAAAGTCAAAGGACCAAGTGAAAAAGAGGAATAATGGGATCACAATTATTCATTAAGGAGGGAGTTTGATGAAATAACCCCTACTTGTGATCATGAATAATTAATAAATTATGCGATGCTTTGTAATGAGGTAGACTAATTCTAGAAGTCTTTGTGAGAGTGAGAGATGAGGAGAAATGAGAGAAGTTACAGATGGAGATTCAGTGAGAGATTCATGGAGATATTGTGGAGAGAGTTAGGGAGATAGGTATGCACGTGGTTCAGATGAGATATCTAATTATGATGTATTTGTTATGGTTACCTATAGTTATAAAAAGGGACCATTTGTACAATAGATGGTAACACACAAGAATGATGATTTAATAATAATATTTCCCCTTGGGGGTTTCTTGAGGAAAATCTATGGGTATCCCTTGCTTTGCTTTGTATATGTTTAGAGGTTGTGTGTATTTGAAGCTGGTGGGATACATCACAATGGTTGTTCAATTTCCTAAATGAACAAAACTTTCCACTCCATTATCCATCCTAGAACCAAGAAACCCCTCCTCACCTCTCCTCCTTAAGGCCAAATTTCGCTCCCTTATATTCACAAAATAATAGATCATATTTCCAAAATCTTATCCAAAAAGAATATCAAAACTCCACGTTCAAACTACACAAAACCATTAAGTAATTACTCATAAGCGTTAAAGATAAATTTGACCCTTTTCTCTCCCAAGGTGTTTACCATATTCCTTGCTCAAGCGGCAAATCATATATTGGTCAAATGGGTAGATCTAGTCAAACTCACCTCAAATAACATATTATCAATACTCTTCATAATTGACTTACTAAATATGTTATCATTAAGCAATCCCATAACACCAAACACCTTGTCTACTTTAATCACACCAAAATCCTAGCTCCTACTCTTCATTATTCATTGTGCATGATAAGAGAAGTCTTTGAAATTGAAAAACACCCTAACAATATAAATCAAGAAGAAAGTTACAAATCCATCCACTCTTGGAAACCCATTATCTAAATTCTTTGTCAATGACCATCATTTACCGTATAATCCCTTTTATCTCCCATTTAATCATGACAGAGTGACTTTTTACATTTGTTGTACTTTCTCGTTCAAGAGTGTATCCTTTCTTCAAACCATTTTATCGTATAATTCTTCAATCTCTTTGATTACTTTTATGAAAACTTCTTCCCTATATATTATTATCTTAATCTTTTTATATACTTTTAATTCTATTTTTTTATTGATATTTTATTTTAATTTAATATTTTTAAATTAATCTATCACTTTATTTTTATTTTTGTAATCCACTTTAATTCATCTTACTCAAATAACTTTTACTAACCACATCATGAATTTCATTTTTCCTTCCCATCAATATAACCCAATAATATAACTTATTATATTATCGATATTTTCTTCTTTCAAATCCATGTACTCCCATCAATATGACCCAATAATATAACTTATTAGTCTATGTCGTAGGCATAGAGGGACTATAGTGATCGATAAATCATTGATCTGGTATTAGATTGTGCATTGACCAGAAATATTTCCATATTATCTATTATTGGAACAAGGGAAGTGAAAACATTGATTTTTATATAATAAAAAATATCATGTTTGTCAATATCTGATTGGACAACAGATTGGAGGTCTTATTGTCACCTTCGCTATTCCCAATGTTAAATATGTTGGCATATCCAAAGTATTTGATCATATATGGTCTTTTTGAATCATATATTTTATTATGCATTGGTCGAAGGTGGATTAATGCTAGCATTACTTTGAATGTTTCCTTTAGCATTTTCTGCTGGGTAGAATACATTCTATACCATATTACTATGTGTGATTTTTGCTTTATTGTTGCGTTATTCGAGAGAACATGCCTTCCACGCTGCATTTTTTCTTAAATGCTTGCACAAGCCTACGCCCTTCAACGATCCTAACAGTCTTAACTATTTACCTAACAACTCTGGCAGTCTTAAATGTTTATTGTACAGATGCATTGCAATACGGTTTTGTTCATAGTCGGCATCGCTGCTCTAGTGCTCGATCCTTGTTTGCTACTTCGTTCCATGATTCTGGTTCTTGTTTGATTCAACTTTGCAAAGTTGAGGTTCTGCACTTGCAGTTCGAGCTCTTCGTGGTTGTTCACTGGTTTGTTGTTCTTCAACTTTGCAAGCTGTTGGACCTGTTGTTGCGGTTTGTAGATTTTGGGGTTGAGCTCTTATCATCCTTCGTTGACGGGTAAGTTTCCCTGTTGCTGCTATTTTTAAATGGTGGCGGTCCCTGCCTCCAAATTCTATTGCAGACCATCTTTGTCTATGCTCTTAATTTATGTTCCTAGAAACCATGCATCTTCATATGCCGACTGTCACGTCCATAGATTTTCTGAAAATTGCAATGCAGAGGGGTTTATAAAAAGTAGTTTGGACCTATCAGAAGAGGGAACCATCTGGCATGGTGTAGATGCAAGGAATGATTTTATTCTGTGGGTCAGAAAACTGCGTCCACCTGTTCTCTTTCTGCTGAGTAAATTTATGGTTAAATATTTATTTGTGTTCTTTCTTCTGTTTGGATCAGTTTCCAGTGTTAGTTTGTTTTCTTCTCATATGGTATGGGGACTAGGGGGGATTGAATTTGAGAAGAGGAAGGTTGAAAGATACATACGGGGATTGGTACGCTATTTTGCTTTCCTTTTTTTTTTGCTACCTTTTATTTCTTTCCCCTCCTTTTCTCTGTTTTCATAGAAACTGAAAGTATGTAGAAAACAACTTCAAAATGACAGTTGAAGAGATGAAAGAAGTAATATATGTTGAGTCGTATGAAATAGATACACAGTCTATTATACATGACATCATTGGGGTGGTTTTGCATAGAAATGGGCTTTTTAGATTGGATGCATTCTCCTATACTGTTCGGGATTGCCTTTTCGATACATTCCAGGTTCTATTGCATTTCCGGTATTCATCGACCGAGCTGCGCAATGGATTGATAGATTATTTCTTGACCTACTTTAAAAATGGCGATGTTGAGGCTTTGGATTCCTATGAATATGAACTAGAATCTGATTTTCTTCGGCAGTTGCATGGAATACATGATGTCACTACGTATTTTTCAAAGATGGGGTTGTCTGCATCTCTAGTTATGCCTACACATGAGAGGGGAATTTGGGAAGACACATTTTGTATACGGTGGTTGTCTAAATGAATGAATATATCAGTTGGAATATGGTCATTGACAAGAAAAACAAGATATCTACTATTCAACAAAACTGCATCCGACAATCCATATTGCATCTTGTTCCATGATGCCAATGTCATCGGTGGCCATTATGAACCACTACTGTACAGAAAAATGTCCATATGCAATATGGAAGGTCCTCATATTTACTTGTATGTTATTTGCAAAGACCTTCAATAGCAATGGAAACGGATTTTGCATCGCATAGATTGCCATGGTTTACAGTTGGCAATAAATGTTGTGTCTACATGTGGAGATAGTTTGTTCAATGCAATTTGTTGTTTGGTGGCAGCGGAGTTCGATGTTCAGTCGCTGTGTCTTTACACTATATAGTCCTTTTGCAATGCAATTATAGGCAGCAGCCAACAGGCTTTTAGGTGCCTGCATCAACACCTTTGTCCATATCTCGTAGAAAATATGTCAGCAGTTGGAAGTTGTCAGGAATACCTTGTGAACATGGTGCTTCCATATGAGAAAGGGAATATGGAGGGTTGCAAATTCTGTTTGTAATGGTTGTCTATGATATTCAGGGTGAATATCCAGGTCTAGTTGGCCTTGCGAGATGGCAGTGTCCATTCCTGGTTTACTGATTCAAATTACGATGGTACAATTGACATCCTCTTGTTGAAAATAGATACAACACATATCCATTATGAACATTTGCTTGGACATATCGATAGTTCAGGGTTGAATGTCCATGCCACCCAAACGACATTGAATCTGCATACGTGTCGAATGCTTTTTAGTGAAAATGAGACTCCTCCCGGTTGCGATATGGGAATACAGGGCTTGAACAAAAAAAACATGCATAGAATTCATGACAGTTGTGATGATGCCATAGAGGGCTTAAACAAAAAATGTAGAGTAAGTTATCACAATTTGAAAAAAATTATGCGTGAAATTCGTCCGACTTGTGATAAGGCCATAGAGGCCTTAAACAAAAAACATAAAGTAGTTTCTTAGAAGCTGAGTGAGAGTGAAATTCATTCCATATTCCATCAGCTCATCATGCCCTTGGAAAATAAACGTAGAGTAAGCTACCACAACTTGAAAAAGGTCATGCGCGAGAAAAAAATACATTGCTACGCTTCCTTTTAGAGAGAAACTCACATATCACAATGTAAAGAAATTTTTTCATGCAGAGCATAACATAAACAGGTGCAATCGCATATCCCAGAATGGTCATGCAACTGTGACAATTCGTGGTCTACAAGCAACACTATGCAGTACTAGCAATGAAAACTTGGAAACAGTTTCTACCCATACTTCCCTGTGAAAGAAAAATGCAAGAAAAACCTACATGAAACAAATGAAAGACACTCCTTCCATTGCATGTGCAATTTGTGAACAATTGAATTTTTCAAAAAACAGTAAGTCTTTCACGCCTGATTTGCAAGCAAAATACCTCCACTTGACAGCGCACGATAAACCATTTTCCAATGAGAAAGTTTGTCTTCCATGCAAACGATCACTTGAAAATGGAAAAATGACACAGTTTGCAACTCCTGACTAAATAAGATGTAATACACCACTACCAGATGTAAGTGCACTTACGAAACTTGAGGAGAGACTTGTGTCTCTGTGAATTGCATTTGCTCAAATCAGACCTTGGGGCTATAAACGACCCCAGATGGGCTTAACAAGATCAATTATTAATGTACATGTTCAGCTAGATGTTGTGCAAAAGGCGTCACCACAATTTGTTAACAATACAATGACAATTGTTGTGGCTCTCATAAGATGCTTGTGATACAAAAATGCGTATCAGACAGGAAAAGTGCGTGTGTAGGTTGTTATGAAAGCATTAAAGGAATTATGTTCAAGAGCCCTGTACAAAGCAGAGAACATTTGTATAAATGGCAACTGGAACAGTGTTCTCGCAGAAGAAGATGGAAACTCTGCATACACTCTCGAAAATCCTAGTGAATTTGATACAAGTGATGAATCGAAGAATGAAACACTTGCTGAAACATTGGTGCATGGATTCACTGATTCACAGTGCATTCATGACTTGCAAGACAAAATTGTCAAAATTGCACCTGTCGAGGGGCAACGTCCACTTGGAATATTCAGGGACAAATTCGATGAGGAAATGAACTTTCAAACACTCTTCTATGGAGATCCATGTGGCACTGATATTACAAAACTATTCAGTTATCATAAAATAGTCCGATGGGAGCTGCTACATTCAAGCGATTACTTCTCCTGTCACATAAAAAAATTGTTTTTCAAAACAATGCGCATAAAAATAGAGCAAGTTTTGTCCTGCATGTGGGTCCGAATAAGAAAAGGGAAGTTACAAGGAAGAAATTTGTTGGCCAAGGATGTGAAGTACAAAGTAAACCTAGAAAAAATTCTGAAATCTGATATTGGATACATAGATTTCAAAAACATTCGCACCTCTCCTGACTATTTGCAACAAAACAAAAAAATTATTTTTGCAATGATCCAACAATTGGGCCTGCCAACATTTTTTGTCACATTTACAAGTGCAGAGCATTGTTGGGATCCATTGGTGGTTGTCGTATCTGACCTGCATAGGAACAGGAAACGTAAAAAAGAAAACGATACATTGGAAAATAATGACATTGACTACCTCATAATAAAATACCTGGTGACATGTACTTGCTACTATAGACATAGAATAAATGATTTGAGACAATTGATATGCCATGATGAAACATTTTTTAGAAAAATATCCGACTAATTTTTTGTGACTGAATTCCAGAATAGGGGAAATGAACATGACCATGCAGTATTGTGGATAGAGGGTGTGTCAGTCTATGGAGATGATATTAATTTAGAGATCAAACAATTTGTAGATAAATACATAACATGCAACACGGATCATTTGGATCCAGAACTTGCGAAATTCCATAGACATTACCATACAAGAAGTTGTAGAAAACAAAAAAACTCGCATTGCAGATACAACTTTTCCATGTCGCCAATGAGAGCTACAAGAATCATAGAGCCGATTAGTTTAGAGGACAATGTTGTTGTTGAGAAACCTAAATCCTTGTTCGCATTTCTAGAACAAGGATAATTTGACGAAATGGTGAGCTTTGATGCCTTCTTGACACAGGTAAATCTATTAGAAGATGAGTACATCGAAGCCATACAATGTACGCTTAGGCAACCAACACTTTTCCTTAAACAAAAACTCTCCCATATTTGGAACAACAGTTTCTCCAAGGACATGCCAGTTATGTGGAAAGAAAATATAGATGTGTAGTACGTGCTGAATGCATATGTTGCAGCATTGTATTGTACCTTGTATATGATGAAGATTGACAAATCTATGACAAGTGCATTCAAAAGAATACGCAAAGAACATGAAAGAAGTCATATCGATGCCATACAAATGATACACACACTTGGAAATGCATTGCTTAATCTTCAACAAATGTATGCTCAGCAAGCAGTTCACATTGCACTCTCCTTGCCCCTCACTTGTAGTTCAAGAAAATGTGTCTTCATAAACACATATCCACTTGAAAAATGCACATTTGTGCTTAAACCACCGGTTTTGCTACAACAAGAGCCTGACAATTCAGAAGACGTGCTATGTCGCTCTATTATTGATTATTACGTCCAGCATCCATCTCCTATTAGGCATATCTGCTTAGCATAATTTGTATCGCATTACAAAAAAAATGGTGCACCCATATCAAAAAGAAAAAAACCCTCTGTCATACGGTTTGTCAAATACAATAAACATTGTGACTATGAAAACTATTGTAGAGAATAATTGTTGGTGTACGTTCCATTCGATGAAAACAAAGAGACATTAAAACATAACTTCTCTACATGAGAGGTTGCGTATGTTGCGTCTGAGACTATAGTGCACATCAATGAAGCTAGATTTACCTACAATGTTAATCCAACATGGGGTGATCTAGAAGTTGTAGTTAATGACCTAGAAAACCCTGACGATCATGATGAGACATTCAGAAACTGAAAAACAACCATAGCTCCTTCTGAGTCCTATGGCTTACAAGCGGATTTGCCTCGTCCTCTAGCGGCTGGAAGTGAAAAACATATCAACCTTGGTTTTCAAGTTACAAAACATCCTTTCCTAATTGAAAATAATGAATACCACAGAATAAGACATATGTTGAATTGCGAACAACAAACAATTCTAAAGGACATTGCTCTTAAAAAACGCTTGAACATGAACAATCTTGTGCACGTGTTCCTTACAGGTGGAGCAAGAACAGGCAAGACATTCACAGCGAAAGCATTGTTCCAAATGCTTATACGAATCTATGATTCAAACAATTCCTCTGATCCTATGAAACCAAAGGGCCTAATAGTTGCATACACAGGAAAAGTTGCATACAATGCTGGTGGAACAATAGTCCACTCTGCATTTTTAATGCCTTTTAACAAGTCACCATTTCTTCCACTTAGCAAGGAAATGTTGGATACATTATCTAAGCTTTATGAGGAACTCCAACTTGTATTTATAGATGAAGCATCTTTGCTTGGGAGTCGGTTCTTATATTCCATTGACAACTGACTAAAAAGCATAAAACATGTGCAGATGAAATACTTTGGAAACATTGACATGATATTCTATGGGGATCTTTACCAGACACAGCCCATCCAAGATTCTTTGATATTTGAACAACCTACCGTTAACATGGAAATAGTCACCCATGACTTTTGGAGAGACAATATTAAATGCTTTGAGTTGCATTCTACAATGCGCCAGACAGATGAAACATTCATTGCTATCCTGAATAGAATGCGCACAAACAACCAAACATATGATGACTTGACCTATATCAATTCGAGGTGCTTACGGCCTGCACCAACAGACCCAACATTTCCTTACCTATTCTACATAAATAAGGATGTTGTAATGCATAACAACCACATGTTGTCGCTCATGCCTGGTGATGATATCATCATCAATTCGATTGACCTGGAAGAAGACAACCATGGAAATGTGCCACGTCATGAACATTCAATCACTTTACCTTTGCAGCTTGTCCTCAAATTAGAAATGATAGTTGAAATATATGCCTGTAACTATGATTCACAGGATGGCTTGGTGAATGGTGTAGATGGAATACTGAAAGGGTATACGAAGATAGAAAAAAGTGGATGTCCTTTGGATTAAGTTCCATGAACTGCATATAGGCAAGAAACAAGCAAGCAAGTTGTCTTATCTATATAATTCAAACACTGGAAGCAACTGGACACCTATTTTGCGAATATCGAAGCCAGTATCGACATCAACAAAGATAGGTCAACTGAAGATTTGAAAACAGTTTCTGATTAAACTTGCATGTGCACGTACAGTCCACAGATCATAAGGACTAACACTTGATAATGTTGCATTTCAGACTGTTGGAATTCATATACATGGACTTGTATACACAGTACTGTCCCATGTCAGAAGCATAGTCTCATTGTATTTACTAAGTCCTCTCACAAAAGATAACTTCAAAGTGAAACAGAAAGTTGATATTGAAATGGAACGACTCAGGACCACCGCAAAATGGAAACTGCATTATGATTACCAATCCATACAAACAAATTCATCTGTATCAATTCTCTCGCTTAACACACGCAACTTAAATGCACACATAGATGATACACGGAATGACTATGATATAATGCAATCTGATATTCTGTGATTGTAGGAAACACACATGGAATTATGCATGCAGAACAAACAATTCTCAAATCACAATTGCATATCAAGTTACATTACACATGGGGTGATGATACTGGTGAAAAAAAAAATGTACCAATTTTGGACCATATACATATCGAAGAAAATAATGTTGAATGGTGCTTGCAAAAAAAATTTCCCATGATACTGAAGTTGCAATACTGAATCTGTATGTTGCTCCCCGTGCAGCATTCTCCAACATAGTACATGTTATTTCCAATGCTTTGGGCCATTTCTATCTGAATGGACCCATTGTACTTGTAGGAGACTTCAATATTGACATGCTACAAAATACTGGCAAAACAAAAGAATTGGAAAACTACATGTGCAAATACAGTCTCCGCTTTCTTTTGAACAACACGGACCATTTGCAAAACGTACTTATTGACCATGTCTGGTCCAATGTGCCCATTCCTCAATACAGTATGTTTATCTTAGACACATATTGGTCTCATCACGATACAATTGGTATTGCACTTGAATTATGAGATATACATCAAACATATTGCAAACTCATATTTCTATGTTTCAAAGCATATCTGTGTAGCTTGTTGTAATATATATATCCAACTTCTTGATTTTCCTTGATTTCTACACATGTCGTTGTACATAGTAGTTGCCTTTTTCTTTACATCTGAACCTATGTTCATATCCCTTTTGTTTTGTACTTTTGTTGATAGAAACAGACAGGAAAACTTGACCGCATAAAGAACTCCTACCCAGAGATGTGGAGGAATCCATGCAAAGGTGCATTCTTTTTCTACCCGTGTTCCATACTAAATAGTTTTTCATTTACTTTGTCTATATTTGTCGAACTTGTTTGCAGCTATGTTTTTCTTTTAATTTTTGTTTTGCACCTAGAGGCCGCCACCCTGCACATTCGCCATCCAACAGAAATGCAATGTTGAGCCAGCCAGCCCGCAAGTCCACTTGTCAATTTGTATATCACCCAAATATGGGTGCTATTTGCAGGACACAGAACATTAGAGGCCCAATGTACAGCCCGCAAGTGCGCGATCCAAAAAAAGTGGCTAAGTATGGAATAAGGGATCTGTGCATATTTGGTATGTATTTCTCGTTTCTCGGAGCCCGCCAGCCTTGGAGTCTGCCAATTTGTATATCGCGGAAAGCACTAGAAGTAGAATGTTGAGCCGGCCAGCCTGCAAATCCGCTTGTCAATTGAAAAATGTTGAAGCGGCCAGCCCGCAAATCCGCTTGTAAATTTATTATCATAAGCTATTTGTAAGGCACCGAACAATAGAGGCCCGTTTTTTACCCCAACAACCCAACAACCCGCAATCCATAAACTGTACATGGTCTATAAAATCTCAGCCACCCCGCAAGTCCGCTTGTCAATTTGTATATCGCGGAACTGTGTGTGCTATTTGTAGAACACAGAACAATAGAAGCCTATTTTTTGAGCCCGCCTGCCCGAGAACCCGTAATCCAGAAAGTGGCCAAGTATGGAATGTGATATCCATACATTGTCTATAAAATCTCATGTCCATACTTTATAAAGGTACATATTTAGTTTTGCCTCGTTTCTACACACAATGATCTAGTAACCACAGAGTTGGTGTTGCACATGAATTATGAAATATGCACTAGGAGTCAGACAAATCTGTTTGGTTTTCTTAGCCAATTTTGAGGCGGCCAACCCGAGAACCCAATTTCTATATGGCGGAAATCGTCCCAATATACAGCCCACAAGTCTACGCTCCAAATAAGTGGCTAAGTATGGAATAAGGGATCTGTGCATATTTGGTATGTATTGCTTGTTTCTAGGATCCCGCCAGCCTTAGAGTAGAATGTTGGGCCGGCCAGCCCGCAAATCCTTATGTCAATTTATTGTCATAAGCTATTTGTAAGGCACTGAAAAATAGAGGCCTATTTTTTACCTCGCCAGCTCGAGAACCCGTGATCCAAAAACTGTACATGGTCTATAAAATGTCAGCCACCCCGCAAGTCCGCTTGTCAATTTGTATATCGTGGAACTGTATGTGTTATTTGTAGAACACCGAACAATAGAGGCCTATTTTTTTAGCCCGCCCGCCCGAGAACCCGCGATCCAGAAAGTGGCCAAGTATGGAATGCGATATCCATACATGCTCTATAAAATCTCATGTACATACTTTATGAAGGTACATATTTAGTTTTGCCTCGTTTCTACACACACTGATATGGTAACCATAGAGTTGGTGTTTCACATGAATTATGAAATATGAACTGGGAGTTGGACCGATCCCTTTGATTTGCTTACCTGAACAATTTCAACTCATGCAGTTTCACCATTGGACACTCACCAGTTTCACCATGCACTTTCAGACTTGGCCATTCCTTCCTTGATTGCTCTTTCTCGTGCTTGTCACCTTCGCACGTGTCCATAATAAGAAATAGTGTTTATGTGTGTGTGTGTGTGTGTGTGTGTGTGTGTGTGTGTGTGTGTGTGTGTCTTGTTTCTAAATCTTTAATGCTAATAGGTCATCATGCAGGCACCATCTAAGTTGTCATTGATGCGCGCAAGGCTTAAGAAGTTATGTCATTAATGCAATATTTGCGAAGGCTTTTCTTATCCCTTCCCATTCTTAATTTCAAATGCCATGGAATGTCATCCACACACCGCCAGCTTGCTTCCTTCAAAAAACCTCCAATCTCTTCCCAGTCTTAATTTCAAATACCGTGGAATGTCATTCGCACGCCGCTAGCTTGGTTCGTTCACAAAACCTCCAATCCTTAAATGTTCTTCGTCGTAACCACCACCTTCACACTTATAAGTATGTAATAATTAAGCTTTACTTCTAACAGGTCACCATACAGCACACATAAATATTGTCATTAATGAGGAGATTTTCCATTCGCACGCATTGAAGCAATGTTTCCAGGGGGTTATATTGTCCCCTCTATTTCTTCATTTCAAGCAGCGTTTGGAGAAAACCAATGTTTTCATAAACTACTGGTAGCAGCTCCACAACAGTTTTGTAGAGATACAGTGAACATCTTCCTCACAAGCTTCCCATGCAGAATAAGGGAAAAAGAATTGTAGGGGAGGCGTAGTAGCCCAAAATTTACAGTGAAAACATGGATCTTGACGCTAATCTGGATAGCACATTCTGCAACCTTCATCAGCCCGGAGACACAATTCACCATGCCTACTCAATGGACATGGTTGATACCGAAATTTTTGATGTAGATGAATTCTTCGTATTCCAAAGTGTTTTTTTTGAAACCGAATCAAAAAAATTAATCATTGATAAAAGAGATGTAAAAAATAAGAAAAGAAAACATCGTTCAGAAATTGACCTTGCCAACATGCAGGTGTCCAAAATCTCTCAACTTCACATGGAAACCAGATATGCTCTTCATGATTCTGTTGGAGTCATTGAGACCGAGAGTGCCAGACTAAAGAAACGGATTAAGAAATTAGAGGAAGCTTTGTTTCCTATGCCACTGGTTGGAAGTTCTTTGGAAATAGCCATTCCTGCGACTACCTGCACCCCTACAACAAATCTAAAAGGGTCCTCTAGTTTCATCGCATCCTGTAGAGGATATGTGGAGAAAAATATCAACAAAAAAATGGAACTGATTACTAAGGCCTGGGAAACATCACATAATATAGATTCCCTGGGGAGCAGGGCACATAACTTGCTCCAACTTCTGCAGATGGATTTAAAAAATGAAGAAACTTTCTATGTGCACACGGTCATCCCTTTTGCCTTTCATGTCAACAACATGCCAGACACAAGAAGAAGACAACATGATCTCTCGTCCAAAAAACGACTCACTCAATTAGAAGCATATTGGAAAGAGAAGGTGAAGAACTTGTATCTCATCGTCCAATCATGTGAGCAAGCAATATCAAAGAAATAAACATTATTCACAAAGCTCACCAAAATATAGTTAGCAGGAAAGACAAACGGCTTCCAGGACCCCATCTTAATCGTCAACTCGCTGGCGTTAACCAAGCAAGCTTTCGATAAACAAGTTGATAATTTGAAGGCCTTGTCTTTAGAAATTTTTTACAGGATTCTTGAATATCATGAAGAAGAGGTGGACAATTGGCTAGTCTGGTATTCAATACAGAATGGAGACATTCATGAAGCTCTGTGTAAAATTTCAATTGATCTAAGCGAATTAGAAAATAAAGTTTTCAGCATTAAAATCCACAATGACATCAACGTCGCCCCCTTGAGAAGCTATATTGAAGAGAACTTGAAGTGGGCCGCTGATGAAATCCAACAGGGAAATGCATAAATCCTCTATTTATCAATCCAGTTATTCAAGGATGCCACCGACAATAACCAACAGGGAAAGGCATGAGAAATCAAACACCAAAATTACTTATATGTACCATGCATGTAAGTGTATACTGATAGTCCTTTCTTTATCAATCCAGTTATTCCACTTTCTGAGTAGAAATCTATACCCAAAAACTGATCTTCCCATTTCTACTTTTCAGGTATTACATTCTACCGTGTCCAACTTCTTCTTTCCACGGTCCTATTTCTTGTGCATATTTCTGTTATGGTCTACGGGAGCCCCAATACATATTTCTTGTACATATTTTATCTCAATTCTCTTTTTTCTGATGCATATTTTCTCCTGCCTTGTCATTTTCAAAATTAAGTATGACATAAATCACTCACTCAAATTTGAGATATCATATTTCACACACACACACATACATATATATATGTTTCTTTAAATTTCCAGGAATATTTAACATGTTTCATTATTTTTTTATATAAATGTCATAAAATTGTGTTCACTACTTTTTTTGTACTCAAATGTATAGAGAGTATGTAATTTCTTGCATCTTTACCACCTGTCCTTCATACTGTTTTCCACAAAGACCCTTAAAATCAAAATAGTCCAGAAGTCCGCTTGTCAATTTGTATATCATGGAACTGTGGGTGCTCTTTGTAGGCCATGGAACAACAGAGGCTCAATTTTCAGCCTGCCAGCTCGAGAACCCGCGATCCAAAAACTGCCTAACTATGGAATGAGGGCTCCATGCAAGTATGGAATGAGAGCTCTGTGCATGGTCTATAAAATCTCATCCCCATACTTTATAAAACTACATATTTTGTATGTATAAAAGTAAATATTTACTTTAAAAAATTACGTATTTGCTATATATAATTTATGCTCTCCAGGAACCTATAATTTGATACATTTCAATTTCTTGTATCCACGAACCCCTTTTTTAAAGAAAACTGATTCGGGAATGCTATTTATTTGGTCCTTTTGTCCACTTCCCTATGTAACAGACATGGGTACTATATTTTTTGTGCTTTTGTCCACCAGCGTATGTAAAACCTATGTAAAGAAAACTAATTCGTGAATGCTAAATTTTTTGGACACAAGCCCCTTAAAATTCAAATAGTCTACAAGTCCCATTGTCAATTTGTATATCACGGAACTGTCGGTGCTATTTGTAAGACACGGAACAACAGAAGCTCGATTTTCAGGTCCCCAGCCCAAGAACCCATGATCCAAAAACTGGCTAAGTATGGAATGAGGGTTCTGTCCATGCTCTAATTCAGGAATGCTAGTTTTTTTTCTTATTTTATGTATTCCTAGATTTTTATTTTTAGCTATGTTGAATGTGAAGTCATTCTGTTTATTTTATCTCAATTCTCTTTTTTCTGATGCATATTTTCTCTTGCCTGGTCATTTTGAAAATTAAGTATGACATAAATCACTCACTCAAATTTGAGATATCATATTTCATATATATATGTGTGTGTGTGTGTGTGTGTGTGTTTCTTTAAATTTCCAGGAATATGTAACACGTTTTATTATTTTTTTATATAAATGTCATAAAATTGTGTTCACTACTTTCTTTCTACACAAACGTATAGAGAATATGTCATTTCTTGCATCTTTACCACTTGTCCTTCATACTGTTTGCCACAAAGGCCCTTAAAATTAAAATAGTCTGCAAGTCTGCTTGTCAATTTGTATATCACAGAACTCTGGGTGCTCTTTGTAGGCCATGGAACAACAAAGGGGCAATTTCCAGCCCGAGAACCCGCCATCCAAAAACTGCCTAAGTATGGAATGAGGCCTCTGTGCAAGTATGGAATGAGGGTTCATAAATTTCAATTTCTTGTGTGCAGGAGCCCCTGTTTTAAAGAAAACTAATTCAAGATTGTTATTTATTAGGTCCTTTTGTCCACTGCCCTATGTAATAGACATTGGCACTATATTTTTTGTGCTTTTTTCCACCAACGTATGTAAAACCTATGTAAAGAAAGCTAATTCGCGAATGCTAATTTTTTTGGACATGAGCCCCTTAAAATTCAAATAGTCTGCAAGTCCGATTGTCAATTTGTATATCATGGAACTGTCGGTGCTATTTGTAGGACACAGAACAACAAAAGCTCGATTTGCAGGTCTCCATCCCAAGAACCTGTGATCCAAAAACTAGCTAAGTATGGAATGAGGGTTTTTTCCATGCTCTATATATCTAGCTAATCAAATTACATATTTCATATGTATAATTTATGTTGTCCAGGAACAATTTCTTCTGTCCAGGAGCCCTTGTTTTAGAGAAAACTAATTCGGGAATGCTAGTTTTTTTTCTGCTTTTGTCCACGAACCTATGTAACTGATTGTCAATTTGTATATCGCAGAACTCTGGGTGGTATTTGTAGAGCACGAAACAACAAAAGACCAATTTTCAGCCCGCCAGCTCGAGAACCCACGAACCAAAAATTGTCTAAGTATGGGGTGATACATTTCAATTTCTTCTGTGCAGGAACCCCTCTTTTAAAGAAAACTAATTCGGTAATGCTATTTTTTTCATACTTTTTTCCACCAGCCTATGTAACAGACGTCAGTGCTATTTTTTTTTCTTTTTTTGTCCACCAACATATGTAAAAAAGAAAACTAATTTGGGAATGCTAAACTTGTTGGACACGAGCCCCTTCAAATCCAAATAGTCCGCAAGTCCGATTGTGAATTTGTATATCGCGGAACTCTTGCAGCTATTTGTAGGGAATAGAACAACAAAAGCCCAATTTTCAGCCCGCCAGCCGAAATGAGGGTTTCGTGCATGATCTATATATCTACTTAATCAAATTACATATTCGATATGTATAATTTATGCTATTCATGAACCTATAATTTGATAAATTTCAATTTCTTTTGTCCAGGAGCCCTTGTTTAAAAGAAAACCAATTATGCAATCGCTACTTTCTTTCTACTCAAACATATAGAGAATATGTCATTTATTGCATGTTTACCACTTGTCCTTCATATTGTTTTCCACAAAGGCCCTTAAAATTAAAATAGTCTGCAAATCCACTTGTCAATTTCTATATCATGGAACTCTGGGTGCTCTTTGTAGGCCATGGAACAACAGAGGGCCAATTTCCAACCCGCTAGCCCGAGAACCCACCATCCAAAAATTGCCTAAGTATGGAATTATGCCTCTGTGCAAGTATGGAATGAGGGTTCATAAATTTAAATTTCTTGTGTGCAGGAGCCCCTGTTTTAAAGAAAACTAATTCGGGAATGCTATTTATTGGGTCCTTTTGTCCACCGCCCTATGTAACAGACATTGGCACTATATTTTTTGCTCTTTTTTCCACCAGCGTATGTAAAACCTATGTAAAGAAAACTAATTTGTGAATGCTAATTTTTTTGGACACGAGCCCCTTAAAATTCAAATAGTTCGCAAGTCCAATTGTCAATTTGTATATCACAGAACTGTCGGTGTTATTTGTAGGACACAGAACAACAAAAGCTTGATTTGCAGGTCCCCAGCCCAAGAACCCGCGATCCAAAAACTGGCTAAGTATGGAATGAGGGTTTCGTCCATGCTCTATATATCTAGTTAATCAAATTACATATTTCGTATGTATAATTTATGTTGTCCAAGAACAATTTATTCTGTCCATGAGCCCTTGTTTTAAAGAAAACTAATTCGGGAATGCTAGTTTTTATTCTTCTTTTGTCCACGAACCTATGTAATCGATTGTCAATTTGTATATCGTGGAACTCTGGGTGGTATTTGTAGGGCATGAAACAACAAAAGACCAATTTTCAGCCCGCCAGCCCGAGAACCCGCGAACCAAAAACTGTCTAAGTATGGGGTGATACATTTCAATTTCTTCTATGCAAGAGCCCGTCTTTTAAAGAAAACTAATTCGGGAATGTTGTTTTTTTCATACTTTTGTCCACCAGCCTATGTAACATATGTTAGTACTATTTTTTTTCTTTTTTTGTCCACCAACATATGTAAAAATGAAAACTAATTCAGGAATGCTAAACTTGTTGGACACAAGCCCCTTCAAATTCAAATAGTCCGCAAGTCTGATTGTCAATTTGTATATCGCGGAACTCTTGCAACTATTTGTAGGGCACGAAACAACAAAAGCCCAATTTTCATCCCGCCAACCAGAATGAGGGTTTCGTGCATGATCTATATATCTACTCAATCAAAATTACATATTCGATATGTATAATTTATGCTATTCAGGAACCTATAATTTGATAAATTTCAATTTCTTTTGTCCAAGAGCCCTTGTTTTAAAGAAAACCAACTCCAATTGTAGGCCCTATGTAGGCCCTTACATTTAAAATAGTCCGCAACTCCAATTGTCAATTTCTATATCGTGGAACTGAAGATGCTACTTGTAGGCCACGGAACAACAGAAGCCCAATTTTCAGCCCGCTAGCCTGAGAACCCGTGATCCAAAAATTCAAATAGTTCGCAAGTCTGGTTGTCAATTTGTATATCGCAGAACTCTCGGTGCTATTTGTAGGGCACAGAACAACAGAAGCCCAATTTTCAACCCGCCACCCCGAGAACCCAGAATGAAGCTTCCGTTCATGCTCTACATATCTACTTAATCAAATTACATATTTGATATGTAGAATTTCTCCTCTCCACGAACCTATAATTCCATATATTTCAATTTCTTATGTCCTGGAGCCCTTGTTTTAAAGAAAACTAATTCGGGAATACTAGTTTTCTTATGCTTTTGTCCACGAACCTATGTAACAGACGTTGGCCCTTAAAACTCAAATAGTCCACAAGTCCGATTGTCAATTTGTATGTCGCAGAACTCTGCCTATTGTTTGTCGGCCACAGAACAACATAAGCTCAATTTTCAGCGTGCCAGCCCGACAACCCCCATGCTCTGTATATCTACTTAATCAAACTACATAACTAATGCAGGAATGCTAGTTTTTTTATGCTTTTGTCCATGAACCTATGTAACAGATGCTGGCCCTTAAATCTCAAATAGTCCACAAGTCCAATTGTCAATTTGTATGTCGCGGAACTCTGGGTGTTATTTGTAGGGCACATAACAACAAAGCCCGATTTTCAGTGCGCCAACCCGAGAACTCGCCATCCAAAAACTGCCAAGTATGGAATCTCATTCCCATACTTTATAAAAGTACATATTTCGTATGTATAAAAGTAAATATCTACTTTATAAAATTACAAATTTCATATGTCTAATTTATGTTGTTCAGTAACCTATAATTTGATAAATTTCAATTTATGTTGTATCCACGAGCCCTTATTTTAAAGAAAACTAATTCGAGAATGCTAATTCTTTTCTATTTCCATGTACTTCAACTTTCTGCCCACGTGTCTGTACTCGATCTCATTTATTCTCATTCCAACCTGAGAGAGACTACTCTGCCATGCAACACTTGTTATATTATCGATATTTTCTTCTTTCAAATCCATGTACTCCCATCAATATAACCCAATAATATAACTTATTATATTATCAATATTTTCTTCTTTCAAATCCATGTATTCATTGTTTTAATTTATTTTTAATATGATATATTTATTATTATTTGTTTTAATTTATTTTTAATATGATATATTTATTATTATTGCTCTTTGCAAAAGTAAGGAGGGTATGCTTTTCATTATAACACTTTTACTTTGTATTAATTCAATTTTATGTTATAATTTTTTTATAAAGTTTTTTTAATGTTTTTTTTTTTTAAATATTAAATTAATTATTTTGAAAATTTAAGATATAATTTTTAATTTTTAAATTTTACTTATTTTATTTTTTAATTGATTAAAAAGACATAAATTTTTGAGATTGTAACTTTATTTTTCATACACATAAATAAAAAATAATATAGAATTTTTTAGAACATGTGTTTCCTCTTAAGAGGTTATAATTTCAAATCCAGAGGGGATAGGGTATGTATACCTCTGTAGACTTTACTAGTCAATTCGTTGGACGGAGGGGGGTCCCTTATCCCACAAACAAGGGGGTTTCATACACCAATTTGGTATGGCTTGATCGTGACCTTAAAAATAAATTATTATTATCATGCCAACTTTCACATATCATTATTGACTTGTATTTACCAAAAAACAATAAAAAAAGTTGTCGTTACCATATAAGATTTTGATTATGAGATTTTAATTTTGATATGATCAAATTTTATATATTTTTATTTTTATAAAAATGATAATTTATAGATGTAACCAATTCTATAATTTTGTTAAATAATTTTTTAATTTTTTTTTTCAATTTTTCAATTTTTATTTATATTAACAATTTAAAACTAACCACTTTGTAACATATTCACCTATTATAATTCATTTATTTCTTACATTTCTTATATAATTTATTATTTTCATTTTTTAAGAATTCATTTATACTTTATTCATTTCATACTTTATCTAATCACTTTTTAGTGACATCATCTTCCTAGATATTTTCTATCATATTACTCAATTATATACCCTAAATAATTCCCTAAATTATTATTGATTTTTAAACCTCTTTTAATGACATCATCTTCCTAGATATTTTCTATCGTATTAATCAATTATATACCCTAAATTATTATTGATTTTTAAACATCTTTTAGAATTCCTTTGTTTCATCAACTTAATTTAGTTCATGTTCATATAATATTATTTTATATTTTCATCAACTTAATTTAGTTTCATACTTTATCTAATCACTTTTAGTGACATCATCTTCCTAGATATTTTCTATCATATTACTCAATTATGTACCCTAAATAATTCCCTAAATTATTATTGATTTTTAAACCTCTTTTAATGACATCATCTTCCTAGATATTTTCTATCATATTAATCAATTATATACCCTAAATTATTATTGATTTTTAAACATCTTTTAGAATTCCTTTGTTTCATCAACTTAATTTAGTTCATGTTCATATAACATTATTTTATATTTTCATCAACTTAATTTAGTTCATATGATATTAATTTATACTATTGTTGTTGACCCTAATTTAAGCTATATCAAGTTTTCAATTTATAATTAATCTATTATGGAGACCATTTCCTTCCTTTTTTATACTTTTAAACTCATTTTCCTTAATATTAGTATTATTTTTCAGCTTTCAAGGTTATATGAATTTTTTGGATAAAAATTTTGTATGCAATTTTGAAACGTCTAACTTTTTAAGTGGAGAGTCCACCCATCATTAGGGACATAAAGTTGATTTGTTAGAAAAGAGTGTTGAGATTAGGTTTAAAATATGAAGTTTGAGAGATGACACTTGAGAATTAAAAGATCACTCTTGAGGTTGATAAAAATAAAATAGTTGTTAAGATTTGAGGGAAAATAAAATATATTATAATAAAGAGGCCAAAGCTTTGATAAGATATTAAAATAATAATAAACGAAAGAAAGATAGAAAGATGAGGAGCATGAAATTATGTGATAACATGGAAATATATAATAATTATATTAGTAGATCACGAGCCGAAAATTTATTTATTTGAAAAACATTAAGGGAAAATTAGAGAAAGGTAAGAGGACCCCCATAACAAGAAGAGTGACAAGAATAGAATGGTTTAGAGTGAGAAGGTGAACATAAAACAAATCCTAAAAGGGTAAGAAAGGAGAAACAATCGGTCGAATAATATAAAACAAGGCTTAGTGATTCAGAAGATGAATGTCGGGCTTTCAAGAATGACTAAGTTTGTAGCCATCTTTATGATTAAAATTGTTAAGATGTTTTTCGATTTCTAGAGCTTCACGAATGATATGAAAAGAGTAAAACATGGCTAAGGCTAAAATTCTGGTTTTGTCAAAACAAATTAGGTGTTTAGATTTAGAGGAGTGCTCAACAACATTTGACTTGGAGATACAATTGTGGGTAGTGTCAGCTATATGCTCTTTAATATGAGTTTTAAAGGATCTACTGATTTGACCTATGTACGATTTTCTATAGGAGCAGGAAATTTGGTGAACCCATGGGACAATCATCGGGTTTGATTTATCCTTGGCAGTTATGAATAACTGTTTGAGGGTTTTACAGGGTTTAAACAAGGTTTTGGTGTCCTTTTTAGCCAAAATGTTTGAAATATGGTCAATAGTGCCCTAGATGTAGGGAAGAGAGATGAGAGCAAGGGGTGGGGAAGAGGAGGTAGAGTTTTTTTATCTGGGAAGTCAGAAGATAAGAACATCCAAGAATGGAATGGAGTTATCTTGTTGGGTTTCCATAGTAAATTGGATGTGAGGGGAAATACTATTCAAATGGGTAAAGAAAGAGATCAAAGTGGTATGGGCATGAGGCCAAATAACAAAGGCGTCATCAACAAATCAAAACCAACACTTGGGTTTGAGATGAAAGTTGTTTAAGGCTAGAGTCTCGAAATGTTCCATAAAAATATTAGCGACTACTGGGGATAAGCAAGATATCATGGTTGTACCTTCAGTTTGTTCATAGAAAACACCTTTTAAGGTAATTAAAGTAGAGGTGAGATAGATTTATATGAGGTTAAGAGTTTCAAAGTCAACCCATTTGGAGATCAAGGCCAGGGCTTCCAAAACGAGAATTTTGGTAATTAAAGAGACAACATCAAAGTTGACCATGATGTCATTATCGTCAAGGCAAAGATACAGAGTCTTTTGGATAAAGTTGGAAGAATCTTTGATAAAGAAAGAGGATTTATCGATAGAGGATTGAGCAATCCCAGGTCTAGCTCAAGTAGTTATAAGCTAGACCTGAGATTTCTTATCTTTTCCCCATAGTTGGGAAGGTCATTAGTTCAACTCTTTTGATCCCCTCGGAGTTAGGCTTCATAATTAGGGTCGACGATTTATCCCATTTACCATCCATGGATCATGGTGAAGTACTTGGGGTGTTTTCCGGTTTACTCCATTTACCATCCATGGATCATGGTGAAGTACTCAGACTCTTTTTCGATTTACTCCATTTACCATCCATGGATCATGAGAAAATACTCATAAAGTTTTTTTGAAAACTTCCTTGAAAGAAACAAAATTAATATTATTTTTTAACAACTAATATCTAATACATCAATTTATTTTCTCCATAAACTCACTATTTTTTTTATTAGTTATTAACTTCTTTTAAATTCTTAAATAATAAATGAAATGTTAATTGAAAATATTAAAACATTTATAAACTTCAAACATAATTTTATTTTCAAAAATCTTATTATAATAATTATAAATTCATTTAAAAAAATTTATGAACTTGTTGGTTTTTTACTCTTTGTACTACGTCCACCTAAATACCTTTATTTGATGTTGAATCACAACAATTTATACAGATACCATTAGAGACACAGTACCAAAACTCAGAACCCTATCCTTGGTGTAGCACATGTATGTGAGGTACCAAAGAAGGTCAACCTTCACTTTCTTTTAAGTAAAGATAGAAAAATGCTCACAGATATCACAAAGTTGTTGGATTGAGTTCTATTTATTTTATTTTAATAGAATCTATTTACTTAGAACCAAGGGAGTTGAATAATTGGAGGTTACACTATGCTTTTCTTTGCATTTTAGAGTTAATGATAGTGAAATGTATGCATGGAGCCCCTACCTAATAATAAAGCCACATTTGCCTTTCCTTAATTGAGTAACTCTTAGTAAGTGACAAGGAATCCATTTGTCACCTGCTTAGTTGATGAAGTGACATGTGCACCCTTAGAACCTTAATTGAGTAACTCTTACTCAATGACAAGGAGTCCATTTGTCACCTGCTTAGTCGGTGAAGTGACATGTACACCTTTTCCCTATATCACGCTAGATATTTTGTCAAAATATCATACCTCAACCCTTAAGAAAATATGAAAATCTTAGGGTTAAGATTATGAGTACACGTAGTGATTAAAAAATTGGGAGAGACAATGGAATGTTATATCCAATGGATGGCAAGTGTAAAAAAAACTATTCTTTACTTGGGATTTCCTTATACGTTTTTTTTTTTTCAAACAAATTAAAAGTTATATTTTAATTAAAAAAGACATGATTATCTTTTTAGAACTTTGAAGAAGTTTTTTGTTTTTATAAATACAACGATTTGGACATTGTTTCACTAATTTACTTAACTA
>ML779652.1:1510023-1524069 GCA_009831015.1 Picea engelmannii
TACTATAACTAAGGTATTCTGGTGTTAATTGTGGTATGATAAGAATGGTTGTAGTGTCATAAATGCTTAAAAGTGACATTGTTGGGTTGCTGAGTCTCATCTACAAAATTGGAGGCATGGAAGAATGAAGGTTTTTGTTACATATTGCCCTTTCATACTTGTTGGCAAGGTACCAAACCCCGAAAGACTTGGTCCAGAAACTTTTAAAATATCTTTTTAAAAAAAAAAGAACAGGTTTTAAACTATTCTTGCAAGTCTTTGATTGTGTTGGGAAACCGAGCACAGAGAATGCAACAGCAAACAAGATACAGCAAGGTACAACAATTAGTAATCTGAACATCACAATCAAGATACAGAACTGCAATCACAAAAACACAGACTTTACGTGGTAAAACCCTGACGATTTGTCAAGGTAACACCCACGGAGAAGGGAATTGGTATTCTTGTTGCTCAATCTTGGAGATTACAAAATAACCCAACAACAGGCTTACAAATCTGTTCAAATTTGCTTCTATGGGCTACACATATATATCACAGCTTCCACAGTTACATAAACCGACTGCAATTAATTATTGAACCGTCGGATCCTATTTTTGGGATAATTTTCAAACCACTTGATTGTTTCACTTGTTCAACAATCTCCATCTTCACAACAATTTATCTGATAGCTTGCCCAGATTCATTCATCACTTTCTGTGCAAGTCAAGAGAAGCCAAACACCACCACAATGTCTTAACAACATTGGTTTTATTAACATGTCTGCACAATTTTATTGAGTATGGACTTTCTCAAGAGCTACTCCACCTCCATCAATAACTTGTCATACAAAAAGGTATTTAATAGCAATATGCTTAGTCTTACTGTGATAAGCTGGATTTTTAGTCAAATGAATGACAAAATACTTTCACATTGTCTTGCACCTTTCCATACTCACCCACTAAACTCTTTAACCATATTGCTTCGTTGCAAACATGTGAAACAGTAATATATTCTGTCTCAGTAGTGGATAAAACAATGTTTTGAATCTTTGACATCCAACAAACAGGTCCCACTGCAAGAGTAAAGACATAACTTGAAGTAGATCTTTTGTCCAAATCACTTGCAAAGTCCGTATCAACATAACCATAGTTTGAATCACTGCAACTATTATAGGTGATACAATCATCACTTGTGCCACTTGCAAAGTCCGTATCAACATAACCATAGTTTGAATCACTGCAACTATTATAGGTGATACAATCATCACTTGTGCCTCTAAGACACTGAAGCACCCATTTTACTGCTTCCCAATGCTTTTTCCCTGGATTTGCCATGTATCCAATGACAACATCAACTGCATGTGACATATTTGGTCTCGTACTTACAATTGCATATAGTAAATTTCCTACTGCATTAACATACAATACATGAGACATATAATCATTTTTTCCCTTATTACTAGGACATAAACTTGAAATGGGAAGTCAAAGGGATATTTAATGGCTTCATATTTTTCATACTGAAGAGTATTTTTTCCATATACTTCTGTTGTGATAACCAAAGCTTACCATGTTTCATTTCTGTGTATTTCTATGCCTAAGATTTATTTTGTTGTTCTTAGATCTTTCATATCAAACGTCCTAGCCAATTTATCCTTTAACATGTTGATCTCAATCATGCTTTTGTTTGCTACAAGCATATCATCAACATATAACACCAAGATAATGAATATGTCATTTTTCAACATTTTGAAGTAAACACAATGATCATACTCACTTCTTGTAAAATTTTGGTTCACCATGAAGGAATCAAGCTTCTTATACCATTGCCTGAGACACTGATTCAGACCATGCAATTACTTCTTGAGTTTGCAAACAAACATTTTGCGATCTTGAACAAACCCCTTTGGTTGTTCCAGATATATTTCCTCATCCAAATCTTTAGTTAAAGTGTTGTTTTAACATCTAGCTGCTCTAACTTAAAATCAAGTAAAGCAACTAGTGCTAATACAACAAAAATTGGAACAAGCGTAACAACCAATGAAAACATTTCATGGAAATCAATACCTTCCTTTTGAGAATACATTTTTACCACCAGTCTTGCTTTATACTTTTCAACTTTATCATCAACTCCCTTTTTCAATTTGTAGACCCACTTGCAATTAACAACCTTCCTGCGTTTCGGGAGTTCTACCGGGTCCCATGTTTTATTCTTTTCCAAAGTATCCATTTCTTCTTTCATTGCTATTTTCCATTTAGCACTTTCAATAGCATCCATCGCTTCTTGATAACAACTAGGTTCCCCATCATTAGAAATCAAAGCAATAGATGAAGCGTAATTTTCATATCTTTTGGGGAAATTCATGGCCTGTGTAGATATCCTTAGAGTTTGTTGTGACATTTCCACAATTTCTTGGAAATTCTATGTAGCCTTGTCTTCTTCTTCGAGAGTTTCTTCATGATCCCCCTTTCCTGTAGATACTTGAGTCTCCAACTGAATTCGATGAATTTGTGGTATTTGTTCTTGTCTCATTTCAACTCTTAACATGTCTAATTTTATGAGAGTACTCATCAAATCCTACATCTCTGCTTATGATGAGTTTGTGGGCAGTAGGATCCCACAATATATATCCCTTAATTCCATTACCATAACCAACTAGGGCATACTTCTTTGATCTAGGGTCTAACTTAGAACGTTGATATTTAGAAATAAGAGCATAATCATCACAACAAAAAAATTTCAGATTTGAATAATCACACAAATGCTTTGTCCAGACCTCTTCCAGAATCTTAGAGTCTATTGCAGTTGATGGCAACTGATTTACCAGATAGCATGCTGTAAAGACTACTTCTACCCACAACTCTTGTTGCACCTTGGCATTCTTGAGCATGCTCCATGCTCTCTCTAGAAGAGTCTTATTCACGCGTTCAACAACATCGTTTTGTTGAGGAGTATAAACAATGGTTTTATGTCTTTTGATCCTAGCTTCCTTATAATAATTTTCAATTCCAAGGACGTAAACTCACCTCCATTATTTGTTCTCAAACACTTAAGTGACCTACCCGTGCTCTTTTCAACTAAAACTTTGAACCGCTTAAATACATTAAACACATCATCTTTTCTTTTGAAAAAATATACCCACACCTTTCTAGAGTAATCATCTATATTGTCACAAAATATGTTGATCTTCCAAAGAAATTGTAGGGGATGCCCCCCAAACATCTGAATGAATATAATCAAGGATACATTTTACTTGTATGACTACCTATTTTAATTTTTTGTCTACATTGCTTTCAAAAAAACACGATGCTTGTAGAAATTCAAATTCAGAGATTTTAAACTTGGAAGTAACTTACAATTTATTGGTACCTTGAGTGATTTCTAGCTTATATGGCCTAGTCTTTGATGTCATAAATGAGTTGTTTCATTTGCTTCCTTAGATATCAATGTCGCTTCATTTATCTCAATACTCCCTTCTAGCTGGTAAAGGTTTTCAATATTTGTATCCTTCATTAACATCAAAATGACCTTGGACACCTTCCATACTCCACCTTGACATGCACATTTATAACCTCCAAAAACCAAAACTCTCAAGGAAATTTGTAATACCCTTGTTTCCCCCAATATGTAAATATATTTGTGATTTTTTCCAAACCTAAGGATAGATTGGTTATGTGTGAATTGTAAAAGACAATGAACCTTTGATAAGGATGTGATGTAAATATATTTACCGTTTATATATATATATATATATATATGGAAAAATGTTGACAAATTGTTGAAGGTGATGCCTATACAGGTTATGATGTCATGAGAGAGGATGGTGAAGGGAATCATTACTGGTTGAAATGACCCTGCCAAGCGAGTACTTTGTTGGATTTAAAAACACTCAGACCTAGAACTATCCTCCGACCTAAAGAATTTAATTACCAGTCAAATTCTTAAAGAATTAATGAGATGATGGGAAGAGTACCCATTTGGAAATTTTGGATATGATCCATGAAGTGGGGGATTTTCCCCACGAAATCTTGTTGCGGAAGGCAAGAAAATGAGGAAAATCATGGGAAGAAACATAGGACGAAGATAATGCTCATGAATGGTTTGGGAAGATAAAAGAGAAGAAGAAAAGAGACACAATTATGGTTGTGGAACTACTAACAATGTCTTCAATCAAGTTGAGAAACAGGGTTGTAGAGAACTTGAATGATGGAGTGATCCATCCTAGCAAACCCCCTTGCTTGGTGGATGAAGACTAAGTTTTCCTAGATTCTTGTAGGATAAGGAAAGTAATATTCGTCCTGTATGATTTATTGAGCAAAAAGAAGAAAATTCCTCTAATGACATCATACTCTAGCTAGCGGGTGGCCAGCTGTGAAGACATAGGGGTAGTTGTGCCTAAGGTTGGGTGGAAAGTGGCACACCTTTCAACAGTTACCAATATTTTCTAGGCTTCAGATAAGTATGTTATGTGCTTAATCTCTATAAATGTTTGAGGTCATTAATGATACTCTGAACTTAATCTTATGGTGAATGATAGATGAAGAATTTTGTATGCTAGGAGAATGATATTGTGAATAAGTATTTTTCTAATGTCTTGCTCAATCATTGTGTTGTTTCCCTTGGGAAATTGTCATGGGTGACTACTTGAGCCTCGAAATAAAAACCTAAGGTAAATAAATGAATGACCGTGTGATGGGAATCATAGTATTTGCATAATCAAGAAACTGTATAAACAACTGCTACCTATTGATGTAGTTATGAATATAATTGTTGGTGTGTGCCTTCTATGTGTGCACCTTGTGTCATTAATCACTCTTTATTACGAATGGTTGTGTCGAATGAAATCCCCATTTGGGTGAATAAGTAGCAGGACTTAATAATTGCTGGAAGAATGGAGGTCGAAAGGCCCTAGAAACTGGAAAGGTTTCCGTACAGTGGAGAGCTTTAAGATCTGGGGGAAAGCCTCCCTATTTGAAAGGAAATCCTAGAGACCTTGTAGAATCTCCATCGGGATAGGAAAATAGTACTTGCTCAATTTTTCAGAGTAAGGTTCAAAGTCCTTGAAGGTCGATAACCTTTAGAAAGAACTAGGAGAAAATCTCTAAATTAGGCTAAGTCCTGATTTAGACTTCTAGCCCGGAGAAAACCATGTTTTAAGCCTAGAGTAATCACAACCGTTGAATCAGTATAATGATGAGATCCTAACAATTGATTGGAGGGTGTAGCTATTGGGGTGCCTAGGAATAGGAATGAAAAGGACTCTGATGGCAGAGTCTCCATGTTAATGGGATCCGTTGGATTCATTGGAGAAATACCTTGACGGATCCTGGACCGTAGATATCGGTCTGAAGATGGTTGTAGTGCCTGGTCGTCAAAGTATCGATGTGAAATATTAGAAAGAGACTCTGATGAGGAGTACTCCAAATTATTGGACATCCTATATCTATCGGAGAATTCACCTCAGTCGTTGGATTAGGAAGACTTTCCTCAAGCCAAAGGAGCGGAGGAGGATGATGTCACCCAACCAATGCGTTGTGGATAGTTGTCAGTACCTAGTTGGATGTTCTAGGTGCTCAATGATGATGTGTATGCCACACCGATCCACGTGTCAAGTGGTTATTGAGCTACGTTTCAAGGTGAATTGGTGCTTTGAGGAAGCGAAATGTGACGTGGTTTGAGTGCCATGTGTCAAGCCAGGTGGCAGAGTTAGGTAGGGCCACGTGTCCTAGGTGCCAACTCAAATGTTATGTGGGGCCATGCTTAAGCAAAGCTAAGGGGGAGAGTGACGTCATGTTGACGAAGAACACCAACTTATTTAGGGGTTGACACATGCCAGCTTGTGATTTGAAAGAAGGACCGAGGGTGAGTCTCTATCGGTTTGTACCTTGGGACAAGTGTCTTAAATCTAAACCATTAGATCCACAAGATTGAGATATCTTGACCGCCCATCAGAGGGGTGCTGGTCGAAGTAATTTGCGGTCCCAGAGGAGATGCAGTCTGAAGGAGGGACCCTGAGAAGCGATTTGGGTTTTTGATCGATGAAGAGGCGATATTCAATCTTAGTGGTCGATTCATTGTGGTTCCTACCATTTCCCTTGGTGAGTATTGAAAAAGGGGAGTGACGTCAGGGTAATGAAGGAGTCATCCTGGTGGTTAGCGTGTCATGGAGAGGACATGTGTCAATTCATGAATGGACAAGCCGAGTGCTTCGTGATGGCATGTATGCCATGTCAAGTCCACATGTTGAGCGATGGTTATGCCACGTGTCATGGATCTTTGGCATATTGAGGGGGTGGCCATGACATGATATGAGTGACATGTGTCGCACCAACGTGGCAGCCAACGTGTCCCGAAGGACAATAGGTGTTGAGACCTAGTTTTTCAAGAGGACGAGGATGGACCCCATTGGGATTAGAACCTTGGATGGTCACCATTGATTTTCGATCATTGGATCTAAGGGTGGATAGATCTCCATCGTCGATCAAATGGTACTATAGTCGAGATTTCAGAGTGCGGGGTTACTAGAGGACTCTGACGGAGGGACCATGAGAGGTGATCTAGGCCATAGATCAACGAAGAGCCGAGACTCAATCTCAATCATAGATTCATCATAGGTCCCACCTATTCGCTTAATGTGGAAATGAGAAGGAGAGAGTTAATCGTCATGCTAGTTGGAGACTCCGAAGTAATCAGAGTCATTGATATTCGACCCCTAGGACCGTTTGATCCAGTGGAGTATGCATGGTTGGAGTGTGTCATCGTAGTGGTTTACAAAACAGTGTAACCAGACACTTCGACAAGTACCGGTTCGAAGTGCTACAAACCATCGATCTAATAGAAGGAGTTGTCGTAGGCCGTTGATTTAGTGAACCAGGAATGATGGGACAAGTGGTAGGTGCCACGTCAAAGACAAATCAGATGTCATAAGTGACAGGTAACCATGTCGATGCCACATGGCAATGAGGTGGCACTGATGTAAGAAAGTCCATGAAATTTAAGGTGTTGTAACTTTTGATCCAAATCTTGGTATTGAGCATGGTGACAGTGGCTGGAAAGCTATTGACGAGCATAAGACGATGGTGCCTCGATTTGAGAATTTTAGATGGTTGAGGGAAAGTGAAATTTTAATACCCCATCTCTTAAAAAGGTACATAGGGGGTTGGGTGTCTTACAAAATTAAATTATTTTTAAGTTCGGGAACATGTCTTACCTCCATAAACGTCCTTACAATACCATCAAACATTTTAATCTTAATTCTCTTAATCCCAACAATTTTACAAGAAACATCATTTCCCATGAAAACATTGCCATCAATAGATTGGTAAAAAAAAACCAACTTCAACATGAACAAATGTGATGAGAAGCACCATAATCTAATAACAATTCTTGATGATATTGTGAGAAATTACAATTAGAGAATACTTCATCAACCATCCCTGAACTTGTCTCAATCGATTTTCCTTTGTGGAGTCTTCCTTGGATGCTTGTCTCTTCCATCAATATTTCCCTGATTTATTACAGTACCAACATTTTTGCTTACCCTTCTTGCCTTTTGACTTAGATATCGATGTACCTCTCGATTTCTCCCCTCTTTCTTTAGTTCGACCTTTAGCCACCATTGCTTCTAATGTTGAGGTTTCTAAATTGGATTTTCTTTGCACCTCCTCATACAATAGGGCCCCTAGAACAATATCATATTTAATGGTATATGTTGTGCTAAACCACATAGATGTGACTAAGTGATCCCAATATTCAGGCAATGAACACAATAACATGATTGTTTTGTCTTCATCATCATACTAGTTAATTGACAAATCAAGGTATTGAAAAATTTCAAATGATCAACAATTTTTGTACCTTCTTTCTTTCATAAACTGTATAATTGTCTCTTCAAGTAGATTCGATTTGTCAAGGATTTTGTCATGTAAAGACTCCCTAATCTGGTCCACAAGCTTGTTGTTGTTTGCTCTCCAAAAATATTTAAAAAAACGTCATCTGCTAAACACAAACAAATGGTGATGAGAGCTCTTGTATCCAAATGTTCTCAGTCCTCATCTGTCATATCCATGGGTTTCTTTGACTTTCCCACCAATGCCTTGTGCAGACTTTGTTGCACCAACAAATCACTCATATTTAGTTTCTAGAGTTCAAAGTTAATTTTCCCACTTAATTTTTCATCCTCGAACTATGCACTTTGCACCTTTTCCATTTGAGCAACCACTAACCTTCAACACAATCACTTCTTCTCTAGAGTGAATGCTGCAATTTGTTACTTACTTTGTAATACAAAGCATAAAAAAAATAAAATGTTTATGCAAACATATTAATAATTTTCCAAGGGTTTTGATTTATTCATATATTCAAACCATTGACAAAAAATGGCTCCGATGCAAATAGCGTCACATAGATCATTGTCCAAACAGATTGTTTGTAAAATCAGAGTACAAAAAATATTTCCTCCATGACCTTTTCCTTGTTCATCTTCTACAACCATTGAACTTGTAGCATCTCGCCTAAGCAACCAATACAATGCTTCTTCATGGATTGCAATCAATATCCAATACTACTTGGGAAGATCACCTATCTCAAGCTTCAACTCAAGCACACTTAACCATGGAGTTTTCTCCATAGTTAAGTCCATCTAACTTGCTACTCCATTTGTGTAGAGTAAGCCATTAATCCATTACTCATATCTATGAGCATTAGTTGTACCTGACCAATTTTTCATGATTTTAAATAGTCCACTTAGCACTCATTACATTGGGTGATCTTCACAAGGATGAATAAGTGGGATTGAAGCTAGAGAAATGAAATGCATAGCCTAAATCAACAACTAACAAAATTAATTACAAAGTCTCAATCATCAACTAGCGAACTCAATCACATAGATTCTATCATCACCTTCAAGAATTGCACTTGGTAACCAGGGATTCCCTGGAAGGTCACCCATCTCAGGACTCCCATGACTCAAGTGCGCTTAACCATGGATTTTTCCACATAATAAAGCCCACTTAGTTTTCTATCACATTTGCAAGACTTCAACAAGCATTGTGTCTTGTGAACTATTTAGTTAGAGCTCCCTTGACTCTTTATTTAAGAATTGAGAGGATTTTGTAGTCCAACATATCATATTTCATTAATCCAAGATCCATATCCATGAGCATTAGGTGAAGCAAATCAACATCTCATGATTTTGAATAGTTCATTTGATACTCACTGGAATTATTTATGTAGAGTAAGTAATTAATAGGAATTTGGTAGAGGACAAAACATTGGTCCAAAATTGAAGTAGAGGGAAAAATACTTGTCCATAAGAAATTAGTTTGGGAATGAGGGGCGAATAATTGTGAAAAGGATGTTGAGGGTTGTAGAAAAAGAGAATTGAGAATCAAAGAAAGTGCCATCAAGAAGAGGTTGATCACACTTGAATAAATAAATCAAAGATTGCAGGAGGAGTTTGATGTAAGGCACCCTCTATAAGATCCTCACCTAGAGTGGTGTTGGGAATCTTCGTCGCATCAACGTGGATGAACAATTCGATCGAACAAGATTCCTTGGCCCATAAACAAGACACACATTTTAGGGTTTCCTTGGAAAGGTAGACTTCAGACGAACATCTTGGCCCATTGGTAAGACAATACAGACATGATGTAGAGACTTGGTTTCCCTTGCAGAAATACAAGGTTCTCTACAAACAGATGACAAAGACTTGGGATCTCATGCGAACATACAAAATGCATTGTGAATGGAGTGAAGTTGGATGCATCAAGAAGTAGGGTGGACTTGGATACAAACTTGAGGATTTGGAGTGTTGAGAGTTATACAAATTGATGGAGTTAGGCATTCCACACTTAGGGGTTGCAATGGGTAGTTGAGGTGCCTTGAAGGACACATTGTTGTAAGATCACATTAGTGGACCAAATTTGTTGGGCATACTCCCTTGGGAATGTGTTCATTGGATGAATTGAGCACACTTGGACATAGATGAAGTTGCAGACGATCAATCTACCTTAACGTGATCGAGATGAATTGGTGGACGAGACGACCTTGACATATGCAACCTAGGAAGATGGACAATGTCATGGGTGTGAGACAACTTGGATGTGGACTCAATGTGAGGGATTGGTTTGGTGGAATGATTTGGCTCGAGGAGACTTGGGTCCACTTCATGCGACAAAACTTTTCAAGTGATGGGAAAGACACGTATAATTATGGAGACACATCATGGAGCTAAGGCATCACCAAGAAGTGGAGAAAAGGAAGTGAAGAGTCAAGGAAGGAGATTTGTGATTGTATTGGCTAAGGTTGGCATCGTAGGTCGCCTAAGTTGGAGACCAAGAAAAATACAAGACTTGCAAGATGCAGGTCTATGAAAGCTTAAGGGGTTGTCTTGTACAAAGTTTTGGCCAGTCTTGTTGATTCGAATTGGATCCTTGCATATAATATTTTATAAAGTTGTAATAAAATTGTAATTGTTTTTCAATTTTATTTTTTCTTTTTGGAAAAATGGGAAGGGGAAACAAACCAATGTGATGGTTTTCCTTCCAAGGAAACCCATTAAAAATGAATGCAGTAGTGAAGAAGGGGGATGTTGCAAGGAGAAATGGGGAAGGAAATAGAAAAAATGGGAGTTCGAAGAGTGCAACCTATTTGAAGATCGATGGACATAGGAGTTATGGAGCATGTCCATAATGAGCAAAGATTCCTTTGAACCATGGTCATCTGTAATTTGTTTTTTTGTCTGTGAATAACAATACACATCTGTTTATAGCTCACCCCTCTGTATTTATCTCCCGAGCTTAATGAAATTCCCATTAAGTGTTTGTTTTCCAATGTAAAATTTGTGTGTTATTGGTGAGTTTTATTGCCGTGTTAATGGCTGCATGACTTTTTTAAGGTTCGGTGCTTGCATGTTTTCTCTAGTTTTTGAAAGTAAATGGTACAACATAACTTACCTTCCTTTGGGTCGATTTTTTAGTTGTTGGGAATTTAATTTTATTGTTGGGCGAATTATACACTTGTTGTACATATCTCCCTAGCAGAGTTTATATCTGCCTGGGAGAATTTATATCTCTCTAGGTGTTTTACTTCATCCCCGAGTGTTTTTCTACATTGTTGAGTGACTAAATTCACACATAGAATGTTTTTTGTCTTGCGGATCTATTTCTACTCACCCAAAAACGATATTTCTCCCTTCAGGCCACATTTTAACTTGTTGGATGGTGTTTTCCATCTCCCAATAGATCATATGACCATTTATTAGCAAGGGAGGATTGAGTGACATGATATTTTGTTTGGTTGAGTGTTTATCCTTCCTATTGGAGTGCTTCATTCATCACTAGGTTGAATACCTCCTACTTGAGAAATATAACTACTTCAAAAGAGTTGGTCGAGGAGGTAATAATGTTGTTGATTATGTGATTTGCATGGTTATTGTTGATAATACAGAACGATCAAGAGGGTGCTTGTTTTGGAACATGTAAATGAAGCACAAGTACATTGTGAATTTGACATTGCACCTAGGTTTTGAAGACAAGCCTTGAGCCTAAATCTGAACATGGGTATCCATTCAAGAATCAAGATCAAAATTTTGTTTTTGGTAGAGGATCCATGTTGATGACATGGATGAGCCATAGGTCTACCATTTACAAATCAGATGGTATCATAGCAGGTTCATTAGAGACTTTGAAGACACTTCCATGGGAAAATCCTTGAATAAGGAGAAGCTGGAAGAGTTGAGAGACTTCAATAGGTAGATTCAAGAGGAAAGTCAGTATTGGAAACAAAGAGAAGATGAGATGGAAAATTTTTTTTCCAAGTGCTCAAACTCCTTCATTTCCATAAGCATAGAATTAGAAAGGAGCAAAGTGTAGCTCTAACAATTGGGGGCGAAATTCACTAAAGTCATTTCTCAACTATATCGAGACTTGGCAGTGAAGGAAGAGGCCTTGAATAAACTAGAAGTAGTTGTCAAAGAGATCGAGAAATCCCCTTCCATTGCCACTGCTGAAGCTAGTATCATGACAAAGGAAATCATGGTAAACTCACCTTTTAAGACCCTTTCTCAAGAAACTTTTGGTGACTTTGAGAAGCACACTAGAGGCATCGGTTCCAAGTTCATGAGGCAAATGGGATATGATGGCCAAGTGTTAGGTATGGAAGGAAAGAGATTTTGATCCCCATTGTAGCTCAATAGAGGTCCAAGCATGAAGGCTAACAAAACTAAAAATCAAACCACTTTCGTCCAGGAAAGAGGAACATGAAAATAATCCATGTGAAACAAGCCACTCAATTTTGTTTGTAGAATGTTGGAAAAGGACAACACATATATGATTCTGGCATCCTGATTTTCTCCAAATCTTGGGGGACCAAGCAACCAAGTTAGCAAGCATCATCACAAACCAAAGAAGTATGACATAATTTTTTTCTGTTGTAAGAAAATGGGTCATAAGGCTAGTGATTGTTGGCACTCTAGAGGGCCAAGTATCCCATGCATGAACTATTTCCAGCACTACATATTAATTGGACATTAGGAAGCCAAATGTTGGAGGCTTCACCTAGAACTCCATCCCAAGAATCGAACAACCAAGAAGAAATATTGGAGAACCAAGGTCAAGGGTAAAGAGGAGTTGCTTGCACTTGCAACCCAAGGAAAAATGGTTGTCCAACAACCTATTGCAGCGGTGAATTCTATTTCTATCCATAAGATGGACAACATGCTTATGCTAAAGGAAAATCCAATTCAAATCTGATCTTCCATCCTACGATGGAGGCACCATTTTTTGGAGATTTTCTAGAGTTTGCTTGATGATCGGAGAAGAATATTAAGGGGATTTGAAGCTTTTGAGGACCAAAATCCTACAAATGGGGAGGTGTGATTTGAATTGGATCATTCCATAAAATATTTTGTAAAGTTGTAATAAGCTTGTAATTGTTTTTCAATTTTATTTTATCTTTTTGGAAAAATGGGAAGGGGAAACAAACCAATGTGATGGTTGGCACTCCATAGGAATCCCATTAAAAATTAAGGCTATAGTGAAGAAGGGGGAAACAAGGAGAAATGGGGAAGACAATAGAGAAAATGGGAGCTCGAAGAGTGCAACCTGCTTGAAGATTGATGGACAAAGGAGTTAAGGAACCTATCCACAATGAGAATGTGTCTTTGAGCCATGACCATCTACAATTTGTGTTTTTGCTTGAGTAACAATACACATCTATGTATAGCTCACCACTTGTATTTATCTCCAGAGCTTAACAAAATTCCCATTAAATGTTTGTTTTCCAATGTAAACTTGTGTGTTAATGGTGAGTATTATCGTTGTGTTAATGGTTGTATGACTTTGTTAATGGTTGGTGCTTGAATGTTTTATATGGTTGTTGAAAGTAAATTCCACAACATAACTTAAATTCATTTGGTTCGAATTTTCAGTTGTTGGGCATTTTATGTTATTGTTGCACAAATTCTACACGTCGTATTGTGACTATACCTCCTTGGGCGAATTTACTTCTACCTAGGCGAATTTATATGTCTCTGGGAATTTTACTTTGTCCCTGGGTGTTTTTATACATTATTGAATGACTAAATCCACCCATAGAATGCTTTTTCTATTCTTGCTGGCCAATTTTCACTCACCCACAAACCATATTTCTCCCTTTGGGCCACATTTTAACTTATTGGTTGGTGTTTTCCACCCCCCAATAGATCATACAACCATTTATTGACAAGGGAGGGATGAATGCTAGGATATTTTGTTTGGCTGAGTGTTTATCCTTCCTATTGGACTGCCTCATTCATCGTTGGGTTCAATACCTTCTACTTGAGAAATATAACTACTTCCAAAGAGTTGGCTGAGAAGGTAATCATGTCATTGATTATGTGATTTGCATGGTTGTCATTGATAATATAGAATGGTCAAGAGAGTGCTTGTTTTGACACATGTAAATGAAGCACAAGTGAATTATACATTTGACATTGCACCGAGGTTTTGAGGAGAAGCCTTGAGCCTAAATCTGAACAGGGTATCCATTCAAGAACCAAGCTCATGTGACCATTTGTTAGAAAGCCCT
>ML779653.1:0-37121 GCA_009831015.1 Picea engelmannii
ACAAAAAATGAAGTGTTTCTCTTCGTCAAAATGGACATAAGGGATTATCAATATTATATCGAGAAAACATATTTCTTCTAAAATTGCAAAGTTGAAGAGCCCCTTCAAAGTGGGTCTCTTGTGCTTTTTATAGCCACCTAAGTAACTTCCTATAATGGATTATTCAATGACGCAATAATCAATTAATTATCTCTTCATATTATCTTTTTCAATTTTCTTTACATAGATTAAAGTAGAGACAAAAACATGAAGTGATTATATAAAATTACAAGGAAGTAAGGGGGAGGAGTAATTTCAAATTTCATCATGTGATCCCTCTATTTATCTGTATATTTTAAGTACGTGTGCAAACTCCATGGTGCCCTAAAATAGAGATGATTATGCAAAATAGAAAGGAATCCAATGTGACCTCATGAGATGTTGATTTCTAGGAGAGGGTCTTCATATCCCTATTTAAATTTTCCATGATGACATGAATCATGCTTTGGGATATTGCTAGTTTCACAGGATGGTCACTGATTAAACAAATTGTTACTTTGGTTTCATCTCTAGTGTCCATCAACCTTTTTCTCATACTTTGTTCCAATTCAGAGAAACTTTGTTCATTAGTCTTTACCTGATCCAGTTCTTGTATCCTAGGAAGATGAATTTTGTAGGCCAAAATGTATGTTTCTTTGTGGAGATTGGAATAAATTGTGAGTGAGTTCCTTAAATCCTTCTCAATATTTTCCTTTTCTAGTTGACAGTTTTCAAGTTCAACATAGTTGAGATTATTTTCCCATTCTTTCATGTATGGAAATTATGGCGGAGCGTGGCGATTTTTTGTGATCCACCACTGCATACCATTCAAGCCTTCTCCGATCACAATGAAATGTGTTCTTAGTTTGGACATTATTTAGTTGTTCCATAATATGGGTAGCTTTATACTAGAATAACTACACAGTTGTGCACATATCCATTACTAGATTATGAACTTATTTGCTAACTCCTTTCACACATACCATGAATTCTTTGAGGTTTTCTTGGTCACTTTTGTTGCATTGGAGTTCCTCTTCTAGCACCCTTATCCTTTCATAATTTTCCTCAATCTCATGCACCAAGTTTTTCATATGTTCCTCTAATTATTGCATCAAATAAATACTAACCGAGGAAATTGAGATAGTATAATCCCTAACATCTTTTATTACCACTACTATAGTTGTCACTGACAAGGGCATTTTTCTGGACAATTGTAACTTCCTAGTTTTTTGTAAGGTGATCTTACTAGAATCCTTTCCAAACTTGAAAGTGTTTATATTGGCCACCTTTCAGGCCTTCAATGGTGTATATTATCTTATTCCTATCTCACCCAATGGGAAGTTTCCTCGAGTGAGAGGGATGTCAGTTGATGATCTTAGAATATCCATGTCCATGTGATCTATGTTAGTATATCTTTATTCTTCTTTCTTATTTTGTTTTTCCTATATTTCTACTGCTTCGACGTTTCTTAATGCTTCAACTATAAATTTTGATTTTTCTTAATCATTTGCCTCTTCTCCCTATCTTTTCCACTCGACGTCTTATTCTTTTATTTTCTTTTGTTTCTCATCCTTCCTTCGTTACTTATCCACTAATACTTTCTCTCATTGAAGCTAAACCTCGTCTTCCTTTATCTTCGTATTCTCTTTTGTTTCTTTATCTTCTGCTACTTTTATTTTCCTCTCTTCTTCATTTGTTGTTTCCTAGGTTGTTGTTGTTTCTACTTTGGCTAGTTTTTCTTCTTGAATTTTCTTTTGAGTCTCTCTGTCTCTTTACTCTTATAATACCATACCTAGTGGATTTCCTCTCCTTTTGAAAATCAATTCATGATAAGTTTTGTCTGAACAAAAAATCTCCTCTTCTTACAAGATGTCAATCACACAATCCCATCTATATTTGCAATTACTACAATGGGTGTTGAAGACTTTTAGGGGATTGTTTCTTTGGAATATCTCTTCGTTGAAGTGAAAATATGTTAGTTATTTTACTTTGTATTCTCCTTCCTTGATATATTTGAATGAGAATGATCCAACCCAAAGTGAATATGATTCTATATAGAATTCTTAATAATGCACATTGCTACACCCACCCTATGTATCACTGTTTGATAATCAATCTCTTACAACACTAACCTCTTTAGGAAAAAAATTGGGAGCAAGTGGGGAGCCTTAGTATCTCCATATAACATAATGTATGTATCATATTCAAGGAGGTATAAATAAAATATCCTCTTTAATATGTATTTCGACTTATGAGTTATGCAAGGTGTTGGCGAAGAAAATATGAGATGGTAGAGGGGGAAAGAAATTATCGCAGATCTTGTGATATTATAAGAGATATTTGTGCTCCCATAGCACTTTGTAGTATATGTGAATTGGATGGTATTTAGGTTTCCATGCCTATCCCATTTTAGGATAAATGTGAACTACAAACATCATATCAAGGATGTATGATGGAATGTGAAAGTTTGCAAATTATTCTGGAGCCATGTGCTTTGTTGCTACAATTGCTTCACACAAAGTATATGATAATATATTATCCCGATTGAAAATATAGATAGATCATGTCATATAATACATGAGAGGTACCCATGTCATATTTAATTTCTAAGCATTAGGTTCCCCATAAAGCCTGCATAGCATTTCCATTGCATATTGGTGTGGCAGCCTGAGAAAACTTTTGGGGTATTTGTTAGATGGCTTGAGAAAACTTTTCGGGTAGTTGTTAGATGACCTGGTGTTGAACAAATTCCGTAGCTTGTACCAATTGTTCATATGTTATTTGGGGCTATGAGGGAGATAATTAATTAGGTTCTTATCTAGTTCCTTTTATCCTTCCTCTAGTTGATAAAAGGAGGCAATCACCAAAGCCTGGAAGGATGTTATTGGGAAGCCTTGGGAATTCAATATGTACCCAGTATCTAAGTGGAAATATTTTAAAATCCATGAAATATCATTAGTGCACAAAAATAAGACTGCATGAGTTGAAACCTTGTATAATTTGGACCTTGTGATGTTCTTGTATGTCTCGAAATTAGGATATTCTTTCAGTGAGTGTAGGAATGTCTCGTTATTGAACATTTCATAAAGTTCACCCCATTTGAGTGAGGATTCTTTATCAATGAAACCTTCGGTATCATTTTATAGAGGCCCATGAGTGTCCATATATTCCTCTTGTAAATATATTCTTGCATATTCCTCCTTAAGGGGATCCTTGTCTGCACCATGTGATCCTTTTATGGGAGGATTAATGGTTGAATATGCAACAAAAGATCATAGAAATATCTCAAAAAGACAATTTTTCCATTAGTATTAAAAAAGTGACTATAAAAACAACAAATATACTACTTAATGATTCCAGATATGTAGAGACTTGAGAAGTGGGAGGCCTTAGATGAAGATCTAGAAATTTATTAAGGGTTTTGAGGATATCGGTGAGGAAGCGATTTCCTCACCAATACAGGCCATATTGGTGGGGAAATTATCTTCCCATTGATACAACTGTTAGAGGTACACCAAAACTTAGATAGATCCATGTCTCTTCCATTCATTCTAATATTGAAAACTAACCCACTAATTCCCTTGTTGTGTTAAAAATATAGGCTTGGAAAGGGAACGTGAAGTGTTAAACGATGACAAAAAATTCCCAAGATTAGGATTTTAGATCCTATTATTCCGAATTGGTTTTAACTAAATGAGACCAAGTATAGGAGCGCATTCATTTTTAGTTTCATATGTAAATGTATTTATGTAAGCCCATAGAGGAAGACATGAGTGAGAGAGGAGTGTGAGTGAGTTGTTGTAATCTCCTTGATCCAAATAATAAGACAATTGATACCTATGCTTGGTGGACGTAACCCTACCTTTGGGCGAACCACGTAAATATTTTTGTTTCTTGTCTGCGTATTTATTGATTCTCTTATATGATATTTGTGTTTTCATATTTACAAATATAACAACTGGTAACAGAGGGAGTTGGAGGAGAGGGTGTCGAGGGTGTGAAATTTCACAGGATTAGTTGCATCTGTGTAAGGTGCGTCGATTTCCACATCATCACAGGTCCCTCCTCTAGAAGGGTGCAGTGTCTTACTAGCCAAAATTACTCTGTTTTGAAAATCCTCGGATCATCAAAGTCCAACTGCATTGATAGGTGCGTAGAAATACTCAATTCACTGCAATCCAACTATGTGGAACAGTGCGACGAATATTTGATATCGTTGCATTCCAGTTGTATCGTGAGGTGCAACGACTCCCTCAAATGTCACAGATCAAGAAAATTTCGCATGATAACATTTGTATGTCTTTTATTTTCAAAAATTAAAGGCATGGTTGTTGTTTGCAAAGTATGAAAGGTTGAATTTTATTTATTACAAGTTGAAGTATCGAAGGTGAATGTTTAAAACAATTCAAAAAGTGGAGGGATTAAAGTAAAGGTGTATTTTTATTAAAAGTTTTTTTATTACAAAGGTGGATTTTAAATTTCCTTTTTTTTTAATAAAAGGTGAGGAAAAGGTGGCGTTAGTAAAAAGGTTTTTTGATTAAACTTTTTTATTAAACCTTGTAAAGTTTATACCATCATTGGTCCACATATTGTTTTTGAAAGGGCCTAGGTTATTATAATAAGTGGTGTTTTTTAGAATGTTTCCTCTAATGGCAAAGACACAGAGTGCTAAGTTTGAAATTGAGAAGTTCAATGGAAAGAACAATTTCGAGATCTGGAAGGTTAATATGGACGATCTGCTCATGCAGCAAGGCATGCTTAAGGCGCTTTTGGGAAAATCAAATCAATCGACGACCATAATAGATGATGACTGGGATGAGATGGATGTGAGAGAATCGAGTCCCATATGTGTGTGTTTGGACAACGATGTTATGTTCAATATTGTCTCGGAGAAGACAATAGTCAATTTATGGACGAAGCTGGAAAGCTTATATATGACAAATTCCTTAACAAACATGATCTTCCTGAAAATACAATTGTATAGTTTGCGCATGAAGGAAGGTAGGAAAATAGTTGATCATTTAAATACTTTTAATACTCTTTTAGTATAGTTGGATAGAACGAGAGTGAAATTCGAATCTGAAGATAAGGCAATTACATTATTATGTTCTTTGCCCGTGTCATGGGATTACTTTGTTACCTCTATTAGTTTCAGTTCAATAGAAAGTATCAAGTTTGATGATATTTTTGGAGCTTTACTGTCTAAGGAAACAAGGAAGAAATCTAATCTAGAAACCTCTACATCTGAGGTGATGATGGTTAGAGGAATACCTGAAGAAAGAGCACACAGTCAGAGGGATTTATCATGGTCAAAGTCGAAGGGAAAAAAGAGCAATCTTAAGTGCTGGTTTTGTGGAAAATATGGACACCTGAAGAACGATTGTTGGAAGAGACAAAAAGCCTCCAAATAATACCCTCCAAAAGAGACGAAGGAAGCAAACACAAATGAAACAAGTTCAGAAGTAGGTACAAGTATGAATGATGAAGTTTTATCAATTAGTATTGGTTCATGTCATGATAAAAAATGGTTATTAGATTCTGGTGCTTCAAATCACATGTGTCTTCATCAACATTGGTTTGTTACTTACAAGTCTATAGATGATGGTATAGGTTACATGGGAAATGATATTTCATGTAAAGTTGTGGGAATTGGTAGCATTCAAATTAAGATTTTTGATGGAACTGTTAAAATACTAACTGATGTGAGACATGTAACTGAGCTTAGGAAGAACCTAATTTATTTGGGAGTCTTAGACACTGGAGGATATAATATTATTGTTCAAAGTGGAGTTATAAAGTTCTGCAAAGGAATTATACTAGTTATGAAATCGGAGAAGGTTGATAACTTGTTTCTATTAGAAGGAAGAACTGGGTCAGATCATGCGACCACAGTATCTGAGAAAGATAATGATTATGTTCAACTGTGGCATCAATGGTTGGGCCATATAAGCAAACAAGGATTGAAGATATTATCTGATCATAAGTTACTTCCTAGTCTAATGTCTTTAAAATTAGATTTCTGCAAGCACTGTATTTATGGAAAACAGAATAGGCAGACATTTAAAACTAAAAGACATAATAGTAAAGGAATCCTTGATTATATCCATTATGATGTTTGGGGACCATTCCCTACTATTTCATGTGGAGGATCATTATATTTTCTAACTTTTACAAGTGGTTTCTCTAGAAAGATTTGGGTCTATATGTTGAAAAGTAAGGTTGAGTAAGGATGATGTACTTATAGTTTTCATGAATTTTAGAGATTTAGTGGAAAAGAGCACTGGTAGATCCATTAAATGTTTAAGAACTAACAATGGCGGTGAATTTATGTCAATGGAATTTGAGAACTATTGCAAAGCATTTGGGATTGATAGGCATAAAACCACTACCTATACTCAACAAAATGGAGCTTCTGAATGCATGAACATGAGTCTTCTAGAAAGAGTAAGGAGTATGCTTAGTAACGCCAATTTGCAACATGAACTATGGGAAGAAGAACTAACTACATCTTGTTATCTGGTAAATCGATCACCATCAACAACAATACAATGCAAGATTCCTTAAGAGGTATGGAAAGGTCATCCTTGTAATTATTCTAACCTTAAAGTTTTTGGTTGTGAAGCATATGCTCTAATTCCTAAACATTATCATTCTAAATTAGATCCAAAATAAAAAAAGGATTATCTTTGTTGGATAAGGTGATGTTATTAAGGGGTACATGTTGTGGGATCCTACTGGCCACAAGATCACCATTAACAGAGATGTAATATTTGATGAATCATCTCTCATCAAATCATATGTAGATGTTCAAATGAAACAGAATGAAGTACCTAAGTATCAACAGATTTAGTATGAAACCAGTTCAAATACAAATGGAAGTGTACATGAAAAATATTCTGAAGATGTTCATGAAGATTTTCCTACAGAATAAGACATGGTTGATGAGAACAATCAACAGAATGTGGATGAGCCACAAACTTCCCTAAGGATGTCTACGCGGGTCAAAGTTCCTGCAAGAAGGTATGATGATTTTGTTTCATCGGTTTCTTTAAGTACTAATGATGATGAACCTTCGTGCTATCAGGAAGTTGTGAAGGGTTCTAACAGTGATAAATAGAAAGAAGAAATGAAGGATGAAACAAATGCATTAGAGAGGAATGTCACATGGGACCTGGTAGAACTTCCAAGAGACAGAAAAATTGTAGGTTGCAAGTGGGTCTACAAGATAAAGAAGGGTGTTGATGATATGGTGGAAAGATACAAAGCAAGGCTTGCTGTGAAAGGCTATTTTCAAAAGAAGGTATTGACTTTCATGATATGTTTTCATCAGTTGTAAAGATTGTTTCAATTCGAATTGTGTTAGCATTAGTTGCATTGCTTGATTTGGAGTTGGAGCAACTAGATGTTATGACTTCTTTCTTTTGGAGATTTTCATGAGGTAATTTACATGGAACAACCTGAAGGGTTTGTTTAGAATCACAACAATAAATCTGTTTGCAGGCTCAAGAAACCATTATATGGTCTGAGGTAGTCGCTCAGACAGTGGTACAAGCAATTTGACTGTTTCATGGTGAGCTAGAATTATACAAGGAGTGAGTATGATCATTGTGTCTACTTCAAGAAATTGAATAATGGGATATTCATTATCTTAGTATTGTATGTTGATGATATGATTTTAGCAAGAAAAATCATAATTGAGATCAACATGTTAAACGCCCATATGGATAGGACGTTCAATATGAAAGATCTACGAGCAACAAGGCAGATTTTGGGCATCAAGATATTTAGAGACAAGAGGAATGGTAAGATTTGGTTGTCACAATAGAAGTATGCTCATAAGATTCTTTTGAGGTTTGGTATGAACGATGTTAAACCAATATGAATCCCTTTGGTTTCCCATTTTAAGATTTCTTCAAGTTTATGTCCTAGTACAAAAGAAGAAGATAAATATATGTCTCGAATACCCTATGCTAATGCAGTAGGAAGTCTAATGTATGTGATGGTTAGTACAAGGCTAGAAATTTCACATGTAGTTGGGGTTCTCAGCAGGTATATGGAAAATATAGGTAAAGAGCACTCGACAACAGTGAAATGGGTGCTTCAGTATATGAGGGGCACAAGTGATTATTGTATCACCTATAACAGTGGTTGTGAATCAGTCTCTGGATATGTTGATTCTGATTTTTTGTAATGATCCCAAGCCATTATGCTAGGATCATCACATTTTTGGTGTGTTTTAAAACTTTTGTTGCTTGTGGTATTTCGTCAAACATTTTGCTGACCTTCTTGTTTACATGTGTTTACTTGTTGAATGGTCTCTTGATTTCAGCCTTAGGGTTTACTTATTTTTTTATATGTGTGTATGAAACTATAAACAAGAAGATATAACCACAGAACATACCTCAACCATATGCAATATGATATACAAGACAAAACATCTCAAATCTGCCTTTATTCATGAAATAGAGAAACCTGCTACAATGAAGATGTTGATCTGGAATGCTCAACATATGGCTAAGAAGATAGACAATAGAACTTCTACAAAATTCTCCAATAGAATACTACAATAAGCCTCCAAAGGCTCGATACATAATGAATATTGAATACAAGTAGATCTAGGTCGTAAGAATGCTAAACCCTCACTGGAAGATGCCACGTCCTGCTAGGCTATTGAAGCTCCTGAAAAATTGATCCCTGCTACCAAAGATGTCCAATCACCTCAACAAAGATGCCAAATGGTAGATCATGTGATGCCAAGAACAACCCAGGTGCCCGAATCTCCAAGATCCCTCTCAACACCTCTGGATCTAAACCTCCTCTAATGTATGATGCACCCCAATGGATAACTGAAACCATAATAATTCGACCTCTCTCCTAGAGACCTCCAACAACTCTACCAATCCACTAAAATGATAGATCAGGGCATGGAAATGAATACCCAAGTGCTCAACTAGGCCAAATACCTGCTAAATCCTTAGATCTATCTACCCTCCAAATAATGGTGCACCCTCCTCTCGAGAAATCATCCCATTGTCAATACAAATGAATCCTCCACTGAGGTGCCTCCAGGAACAACCAAGAATGGTGTTAAGACACCTACAATAGAAACCCAATACCTGGAATTCCTGAAATCTCCTCTCTTCAACTAGATCGAACCTTCCCTCAATGAATGGTGTGACCCCCTTGCTAAAAAGCCTAGCTGGTACGTCCTCCTTCTCTTCTTGTACATGTGGCTAGTGTAGAACCCTCCTGCACTGATGTAGAATAGAATTAAAATGGTGTGGGAGAGTATTGCATCTCTGAGACCAAGCTTGGGATAAGCTAGATGGAATTGTTCACCACTGAATCGTCCTCTAGGGTTTGTTAAGTCAAAACCCTCAAAACCCCCAATGTTGGGCTCACTAGCTAAAAGCCAGATCTCGAAATATGATCATACATGAATGAATGAGTAGAGGTCCTTGCTTGTGCTTTATACTTTTTGTCTCACCTTGTCCCTCCAAAGTGACTTTCATTTTATTAATATTTAATTAATTAATTAAATCACTTTAATTATTTAATTAAGCTTTTTACCTCTGAAAACACCTTATCTATCCTTCTGGCTTCCTTGGCCAATGAAAGTCACTTCTCACTATCCCATATTGTAGTGTTGGTCCTCCCGATTCCAATGAGCTATTACATTGAGACATTCCTCTAAGTAATGTGCCCAAAATGGCCTCTTAAGTGAATTTAATTAACTTATAGCCCAAAATAGTCAAAATCATTGAAATCGTCGGAATGCAATGGAACCAAAGAAAACCTATGAGGGATGGCTCATAATGATGAAATATGATGAGAAATGTAAGATGGACTCCACAATGTCTCTCAATAAACCCTGTACTCTCTATAAGATCCATTTGGCTACTCTGGTCATTATAAACCTCTGCACTGTGATGATGTCCCAAGTGGGGACATTACATTTTGTAGGTGATTTGGACAAGATAAGGTCTACTTCAAGGTATGTATTTACTCTTGCAGATGGAGCTATTAGTTGGATGTCAAAGTTATAGAACATTGTTGCTTTATCCACTATAGAAGCAGAATATGTAGCTTCTTCACATGCTTGGAATGAGGTAGTTTGGTTGAAAGGTTTGTTTGGTGAATTCTGAAGGATGCAGGACAAAGTGAAGTTACTTTGTGATAGTCAAAGTGTTATTCACTTGGCTAAGAATCCAACCTACCATATTAAAACAAAACATATACCTATCAAGTACCATTTTGTAAGATAGGTCATGATGAACATGGAGTCTCTCATGAGAAAGTTCATACAAAAGTGAATTGTGCAGACATGTTCACAAAACTAGTACTATTAGAGAAGCTACGTTGGTGCTTGGATTCTCTTGGCTTGTATAAAAGGTGATGAACAAAAGGAGAAAGGTATGAGGTTAATTGTTTTCAAGGTGGAGATTGTTAAACAATGACAACAAACTCCCAAGATTAGGATTTTAGATCATATTATTTCGAATTGGTTTTAACTAATTGAAAACAAGGATATGAGCGCATTCATTTTTAGTTTCCTATGTAAATGTAGTTATGTAATCCCATAGAGGGTGTTTACGTAAGCCCATAGAGGCACACAGGAGTGAGAGAGGAGTGCGAGTGAGTTGCTATAATCTCCTTGATCTGAATAATAAGACAATTGATACCTATGCTTGGTGGACTTAGCCCAACCTTTCGGTGAACCACGTAAATCTTTGTGTTTCTTGTCTACGTATTTATTGATTGTCTTATATGATATTTGTTTTTCCATATTTACAAATATAACAGTGAAGGATATTTGTCTTGTAATAAAAAGTATGAGCCTCAGATTTGTCACATGTTTATCACGAAATGAGGGGGAAGGGAAATCAACTAGAACACTGAGTGAGAGGTTGACCCTAATCATAGACGCGGTTGGTCATGGTTATCTAAGAGGTGAGTGATAGATTTGGGCACGCAGAGAAGGAATGTAGTAGCATGGGAAGAACAATTATCTCTCCCCTTCCCTATCTATTATTTAGGCCTTGGATTCCCTAATTCTCCATTCAAATGAGATTTACATGGGTACAATACCAAAGCATGGCTTGATGGGGGGAAGAGAAAAACCAGTATCTCTCTCATTCCTTTTCCTATATCCAGTGTTGTATCTCTCTCATTCCTTTTCCTATATCCAGTGTTGTATCTCTCTCATTCCTTTTCCTATATCCAGTGTTGTATCTCTCTCATTCCTTTTCCCATATCTAGTGTTGTATCTCTCTCATTCCTTTTCCTATATCCAGTGTTGTATCTCTCTCATTCCTTTTCCTATATCCAGTGAAAATGATTGAAGATAAAGTGTCAATAGTCAAGGTTCAAATCCTTTGGTTGTTAGCACTTGTCCCTCACTCCCGTGCTTTGGAGTGCAAGTGGTCTGAAGAGGGAAGAAAAAACATGGTTGAATAAACTCGTTGGGAATTTTGGGCACACAAATTGTGAGTAGAAAGGGGGATTTATCTCCTTATGAATGTGAATAAAGGGACCCTCCTAGGTATCGATGGTTTGGAAATGGTTAAGTGTTGGTGTATCAATGAATGGACGCATATCAAGCTTCAATTGTATCAATGAACGATGGGATATTGAGTGGCATCACATCAACGTCGACAGGGAGATCGGGTGTCGGTTTATCGACGCAAAAAGAATGATTAAGATCATGTGTTTCAGTGCCTTATGAGTGATCATGATCTGATATATGAATGTGGATATGTCTAGAGATCTGATATATGAATGTGGATATGTCTAGAGAAGGGAAGAAAGTTGATTTTGGTTTTTAAGTGTTGGACCTTTTGACGTATCTACAAAAATTAAAACATCCCATTGAAACTGGGTGTATCGACATTGAAATTATGATCTCCTCCACTATATCAGCAAGGACGATACTTCTTTCTCCAACACTGGGTTTATCGGTAGTTCACATCGATGATGAATTTCCTAAGGAAAAGAAAGGAAAAGGATTTCAATATTGCACAAAGAAACTCTAAGTTCCTTCCAAATGATAAAAGGGCTTGAAAAACATAAGGAGGGTCTCTATTTGTTGATTGAAATCTATGGATTTGTAAGTGAAGTTAAGAAAAAGGAGAGGTGTTGGTGTCAACAAAACACTTCTTTATTAAGGTTGTATAATGTTGAGTTCTCTAATTTCAGAATTAATCTCCAGTGAGTTGAATGCCATTTTTATTGCAACTTCCCTCTTCTTTGTTCTTTAATGGAATGTAAGGATGGCTTTGTTGGTTTACTTTGTGAGGCTTACAAGGCTTATGTTCTTAGTGTAACTATGAAAATCGAAGACTAATGTCCATCAACACTCCCCAATGGTGTCTCTTTTACTTCTTCTTAGTTGACATTACTCTTAATCATATGAAATAAAGATTATGGATATTTTTAATTGTCAACGCTCTCCAATGGTGTGTCTTTTACTTCTTCTTAGTTGACATTACTCTCAATCATATGAAATAAATATTATGGATATTTCTCAATTGTCATAATGAGATGTTATCCTGGGATACAATGTTATCCACCAATTGTGTGTCTTTTACTTCTTCTTAGTTGACATTAATCTCAATAATATGAAATAATGATTATGGATATTTCTCAATTGTCATAATGAGATGTTATCTTGGGATACAATGCTATCTAACACTTTGTTGAGTTCTTGCTTACAAGGCTTATGTTCTTAGTGTAATGTAACAACCCTAGTTAAATAATTAATTGTCATAGTTAAATAATTGTTTAAAGTATATTAAGTTTAATTAATTAATTAATTGTCATGAATTATTAATTGTTTAATGTATATTAATTAATTAATTAACTCATTAAATATTTTTGTAATGAATTTAAGTTAAATAAATTTTAATTAATTAAATGAAAACTTAACATGTCGAATGATGGAACCATTAAGGAGAAGGGGATAAGGTGGTTGGTGTTGTAGGAAAATCTCCCTACGGACAGGTAGATTGCCTCAAAGAGCTAGACCCTAACTCTAAGACAAAAAGTGCTTAACGTGGACACTGACTTCCTTTCAAATCTATACAAACTAACACATGAGAATGAAGGAGAATAACAGTACCTCTTTATCGACGTTTGTCCCTGCACGCTCCAAATCGAGCTCCAAACTCTCGCTCCTCGCTGAGTCCTGTAGACAAACAAAGTAAGACCGCTTCTTACTCTATGGATGTTAACTTGAAAACAGATCTATCTATCAATGATAAGTTCATGTAAGATCATACACAAACTAGAAAGAAACAGACCAAGCATGTCATATTAATGAGAATAACGATAGCAGTACTTACAATCGTAGATGCGAATGCAACAGCTTCGTCATGTCCCCTTTGTCTAACCCTTGCTCGAAAGATCCACAACATGGATGATAGCAACTTCACTGATCACTCTCCTTTGACTGACAGTGTGTTTCCTATGAGATAATAGGTTTCATGCTGGCAATTCTTCCTCCCTCCTTTCACCACCATAGAGCCTGCTTATATAGGTTAAGAGGAGCTTAATCTCTTGAGTTATCTTTAGAACAAGTTGAGGAATTCCCTCCTTGGATCAGGGATCTCTTGATGGAACCAAGAATTCGAGTACATTTGCCTTCCAAACTTGAAATATCCTCCCCTTATTCTCCTCAACGGGCCAACTACTGCCTCAGATTAGATAGCGCTCCCTCAAAAGGGGCATCATAGTGCTATAGCACTCCCTAGGTAGCTTGAGGGGGGTGCCAACACTCCAAGGATGGATAGCTCTCCTTTAGAGGGGAAAATAGGCATTATAACACTCCCTGAGACCTTCTAGGGGAGTTCCAGCGCTCCTAAAGGTGATGTAGGGGAGTGCTCACCTTCAAAACCTTCGTTTAAGAGCTCTTCTCAAGTGATAAAAGTTCCTTGACTTCAGTTAGTCATTTCCCTCCTCCAAATCAAGTGTATGAGATGTCTTAAGTGCCTCCTTAGTGTCGTTATTAAGACAGTATTCTTGAACAACATTTGCAACACTTGTGAACAACTTGTGACACTTGCGAAAGTTGTAAGGAACATGCGACACTTGCAACACTTATCGAAGTGAGCAATATTGAGGTGTAACAGATTGCCCCCCAAAGTATGAAGTTAGAAGATGTGAACTGATAAATAAAATGATTTGTAGACATTCTAGCAAGGGTATAGACTTGGAGAACCTGACGGAAGCTGCACACAAACATCCAACAAATATCATGACATATTTCAAAACCCAAGGCAAGCATACCAATGGTTGGGTGATCAAGACTTTCAAGATATGGCCGCCATAAAATACACTGCGAATCCATAATTGTATTGATAAGAAGGTATAGCCACCGAAGATACAATGTGAATCTATACTCTGATGACTCGGACTGACTGTAGCCACGAAGAATACACAGTGGATCTACGAGATGACAAGACATAGCCATGACCAATACAAAGTGGATCTATGTAACAATATATGTGTTATTTGTCCAATAGAAACTCCTTCGCAACTTGGGGAAAGCATATATCAAAGTGATCACTCAACCCAGGGTCTTCTTACCAATCCCAATATGCTACGAATCTAACCATGTGAATAGATGTCCTGATGTCGAACATGGCAGCAACCACTTGATTACCGGTCAATGGTGTGAACCGTTAAAAAGTGCGAGGGAGATCACCATTAATGTCAATGATTCCCAAGGTACCCTAGTACATTCCAACGAATGTGAATGGATGAGATGGAGTCAAAAATATGTGGAATCATCCGATCAGAGGTCAATGATGTAAACCTACTGTTGAATTTGAGGAGGCCTGCCATTGAGGCATGTAGGTCCCAAAGTACTAACTGGTTTCTAAGCCTGATTCCTGGATAATGTGTTGAAGTTGACAGGAATATACTCATCGAGGGAGGGCCTTGATGTATCCCCCATCAATGACACGAAACGACCACAGAGGTGTAATTGGTAGATCACATAGACATGGACTGACACAGGTTTCGAGGCAAGATATTTGGGATGTCTGACTCTAGAGGTGGATACTTCCCTTGAACACTGAGGCACAACAACAAAACATGACTTGGACCAAAACTATGCAGTGGACACTGTGACTTGCGTTGGGCACCCAAAGGAGTGAAAGGAACTCAAAGTATTGGTTCAGTGAAGAGGTTCAGCGGATTATGATGGGTGAAAATAACAAAGTGTCATGTTCAAGGGCGACTCTAAGAATTGCTGGATAATATTCTCAAGAGACTGCTTGGCTTGCTCCTCTCAATTTTTTCCCTCATCCAGATAGACGAGTACCTCTTTTTGATTTAATGAGCTCGAGGAGGATAAAACATGCTCGATATAACTCACCTTCGGTAAGTTCCTCTTCCTTTATTTAACGAACCGGAAGAAGTAAGGGATCGGTCCCATATGGGCCTGTTGATGTGTGTTTTAACGAGTCCAAAGATAGAAAACTCGAAGGTTTTTTGGGATTATAGAGTTTGGAAAAACACTTAAAAGAGAACTCTCTCAGTTCCTTTTTCGTACAGTAGTCTAACAAGACTGAAAAATAGATAAACTATCGCTCGAAAGATGCCCTTTCTGACCTTTTAACGAGTGTGAAAGGAAGCAAGGTCACTTGACAATCTTTTCATATTTAGAGAGTCTGAAAAGGGTTTAAAGATGACTCCACGGGGGGTTCCTTTTTCGTGTGTTCGTGTATCCGTACGGGTCTGAAAAAGAGATAAAACTTTACTCGGTTGTGTTCTCATATTGTCGAGCTCGAGAATGAACTAAGACTATGCTCATAAGCGCAACAAGGTAAATAATCAATCAGAATTGCCAGGAAACCTGCGATTCCAAAACTACAAACCAGGGGTTTAGTGAAGCCATTATTTTGTTAGAGAAACCCATAAATGACTATACCTTATAAGAATGGGAATTTATAAATAACAATACAATGAAAATTTCATTTACCATTTCATTTTGCATAAGGATTTTGAGGTAGTGGAGATTCTCATTTTGAGGTGGATCTTGTTTTGCTCGCTGCCAGAGCTACGGTTGACCATTTTTCTCGCCGTTCGAACTAGGTAGATATTCATCTCTCCTTATTTTAATTACATGGTTTAATATTCATTTTCATAGAATCATTCAATTTAAAATATGAAGCCCTAAGTTTCCCCAAAAAGATCAAAATCGGCCTCTTCTAAAAATGATGGAAAGAGGGGATTCTTTTTGCAAAAAAATTCTAGAAGGGGATGGCCAAGATGCCAATGCCTCAATAGCTAATCGGATGGGTCGTTTTTGGTAAAGAACCCATGAAAAATCCCAACATATGCCCACGCAGCCATAAAGAAGTCGTTTTATTTTAAAACATTTTGTTGTTGTGTGATGTATGTTAAATGGCTAAGAGAGAGCATGGTGATTATAAAAGAGGGTGTGGTCTCTTTAAATGATGTAGGCATTAGGTCCTCATGTTTTAAAATTGCTTTTGAAAATTGTCAATATTACCAAAACATTGAAATAATGAATTATTTATTCTTTTTGTTTTGTAGGTAACTTTGGTGACCATGATCGAGTGGAAAGAATGAGAACATGATATTGAAGACTTAGCTACCTTGCGGAGTCCTCGCACATGGGCTGCATTGCAAGCTTGTGGCTTACTCAAATTCTTCAAGTTGCAAAAAATGAAGAAGGAGATTTTGTTGCTTGAGCATATGATCGGCCTATGGGATGTTGCGGAGAAAGGATTCCGGATTGGCACACAACTTCTAACCATCAAGTTGGAAGACGTGTATTTCCTAACTGGCCTCTCGAAAAGAGGGGTTCCCATATCTTTCTTCGGGCAGAGGGCACTACCTGAGCAAGTGGGCATGTATCTAGCACGTCACTGTGTTCCAAGAGCATGACTGGTAGGGGGTAGAATCCCTATCAAGGATATCTGATAGCTACCCCTCCGGTCCATACTGTTTTCCATCACGAGCGTGACGGGCAGTAATAGCGTGCATCTGGCATCAATATCGCAGGTGGCTTATGGTGTCCAGTGTTTGGAACCAACACTATTCAATTGGAGTGCAGGGTTCCTACGAAACGTGAAGGAACAGGTTTCACGGTGCCGGATGGGACAGAAACAGTTTGGTTATGGCTCTTTTCTGGTCTCATTTTTCCTGGAGCACATCCCCCAGATGCAGCCTCAGATAGCACTGGCAGTGCGACCAGTGGACAAACCAAGCATGGAGAGGTGGACCATTCTGTCTTCGAGGCTAGTAGCGGAGTCAGAGTTCTGTTTCACTGGCGATTTCTTTGCCTGGTTGAGACGAAAGTATCTCTAGATAAAGGACTTCCTCTATGCTGAGGTAGATTTCCACGGGAGCATGGATTTGATTTTACCCGCGAGGGAAGACTGGGATGTGTCAGGTAAGAGACTGAGCCATACCTTGTCTAGTTTTTGTTTTTAAATTTTTTTAATGTATATGTATTTTTTTAGGTATATAGAAGAGTTTTTAACAGATGTATTGTTTTCAACATGCAGACAAGGGAGCAGTGCGTCCGACTGATATACCAATACCAGGACGTCGTGGGGGTGTTCCGATCATAGCAGATCCAGTAGTACCAGTGATAGGTCTCTGGGAGGTTGAAAGAAACCTCCAAGGCCTCACGATGGGCATTCCTCCTCTACGGAGGGGAGAAGTGCCTTTACATCTGCAAAGGCACACTGTGGGAGTACTAGAGAATGTCAATTCTCTACTGAGATGCGTAGTGTGTGTAGTGATATGTTACTTGCAACATAATGTAGTGCAGAGAGATTAGAGTCTCTCTGGTGATCATTTTTTGTATGCCTTGCCAGGCGACGTTGTAGGGGTTTAAAGACCCGATATTTTTCTCTTCTACATACTTTTTTGATGTAATCAAAACATTTCAGTCACACAATATATATATATATATATATATACAATTTCGAATTTTTACAGTGCCAATGATTTGTACATGATGATGTATGTGATGTGTTTTAATTTACATGTAATGTACAATTTTGCTTTCCTTAAATCTTATATGTGGGCGAGATACCGATCCATGATGTAATTAGCTAATGAATCTGAAACACTATTAAGTTATCTTTGAATGTGTCTATATTCAATGTGATCAAACATTCGTTCAAGACGGTGAACTTGTAGGTGGAGACGTAGCAGGATAGGACTACGGATAGCGTAGATGTGGTTGAGTTGATAGAGCATGAGTTGGGAGTCTAAGTAAACAATGATACGAGAGATACCTAGGGAGGAGGATTAGGTCAACAGTCCGATGACAGCATGATATTCTGCCATGTTGCTGGTTGCTGGTCCTAAGAAGATACCTCCTGAACTCACCACCTCGTCAAATTGGTAAATAACCCATGTTGTCGAAGCAATGTTCCCGGTATGTCGACTAGCGCCATCCGCAAACCCAAAAAAGATAGGAAAGGAAGACGTCATTTGCGCATGAAAACACAAGAACAGTCATGAGTGGCAATGATAAAGACTCGAGCACATGAAAGAAAAAGACACACCAACTAAAATACAATAATGTACAAAGTACAGATGCTAGGTGATCTAGGCATAGTACTTTTTAAGGTAAAGCCCGTTCTGGGGATCTCCTAGGGAAATTCCATCATGATCTACTAATTCGTAGGCACCTCTATGTAGGACACGCTTCACAATGTAAGGACCGTGCCATAGAGGTTCTAACTTTCCTGTCCCCAATTTATTGTGACCTTGGTCATAAATGAGGACTAAGTCTCCTTCTGCAAAAGTATGAGGGTGGACAGATTTGTCGTATTGACTCTTAATTCATTTTCGATGTGCCTCATTAGCGAGAGAAACATCACGATGTGTTTCATCCAACTTGGATAGATACAAGAATCGTTCTTTTTCAGCAGAAGTATGGGGTAGGAGTACTACTTTAAGTTTGAGTGATGGAATCTCACAATCGATTGGTAGAACAACTTCAATGCCATATACCAACTGGAAAGGAGTGAATCCAGTTGAGGCTTTCACCGAAGTGCGATAAGCCCAGAGAGTGGAGAAAAGTTGTAAATACCATGATGTCTTGTTTTCCCCTACCATGTGTTGGATCATGGTTTTTAGGACTTTGTTGATGGCCTCAACTTGTCCGTTGGCCTGAGGGTGGTAAGGGGATGAGTTTTCACGGAGAAAACCCAATTTGACATGTAATTCTCTCATCATCTAGTTCTTGAAGTGTGCACCATGATCAGTGAAAATGGCACGTGGTATACCAAAACGAGTTATGATATGGTTGAAAAGAAATAGAGCTGCAGTATGACCATCGTTTAGGAAGGTAGGCATAGCTTCAGTCCATTTGGTGAAGTAGTCGACGACGACGATGATATAACTGTGCCCCATGGATGAGGTAGGCTTACACTACATGAAATCGATACCCCACTTGGCAAAGGGGCCGATGGCGATAATGGCGTGCAGCGCAGTAGGGTGGGTGCATGCTTTCTTATTAAAGACTTAGCAGGGTGGGCATTTTTTGACAGCCTCGATACAATCTTTGAAAATCAAGGGCCAAAAGTAGCTGACACGTAGGATTTTTTGGGCTGTGGCCATCCCATAAAGGTGACTGCCACAGGCACCAAGGTGACAATCGTTCAAAACACGTTCAACCTCCTCGTGAATCAAACATCATCGAAGGATGGTGTCAATACCACGATGATACAAGGTTTCGCTGATGATGAGATAACGACGAGAGTGGTGACGAATGCGTCGACGTTATTTGCAAGAAATGTTGGGATGAAAACATTGGGTTTGAAGGTAGAGGAGAATGTCTGCATACCAAGGATCGGAGGTACTGATGAGGAAGAGAGATTCATCGGGGAGAGAATCTCTAGGTTCAATGTTTTCATCGGCACGAGGGAGAGCATAGATAAGCTTTTCAAACACCAAGGATTTTTTGGCTTTGGCCTTCATAAACTCAATATTGAATTCTTGAAGAATAACGATCCATTTAGAATATTTTCCCCCAAGTACTTGACGTGTCAAGACGTGGTACATGGGGTTGGAGTCTGCGATCACCATGGTGGTGTGTAATAAGATGTAATGGCGGAATCTATGGACAGCGATGACGGCTTCCAGAGCCAGTTTCTCGACATGTGAATATTGGAGTTTGGGTTCAGATAGATTCTTTCTCAGGTAATAAATCACATGTTCTTCGTCGTTGGGGTCCTCTTGAACTAACACCATCGCAATAGTGGAAGTGGAGGCGGCCAAGTAAAGGATATAGTCCTTTGTATACTTTGTAGGGTGTAACAAGGGAGCGTGGGTCAAGGTGTGCTTAAGAGCATCGAATGATCGTTGGGAAGTGTCATCCTAGATGAAAGGGGTATTTTTCTACAATAACCGCATAAATCCTTTAGTTATCCTGGCGTAGTTGCAGATGAAACGGTGAAGGAAGTTTGCTTTGCCTTGCAAACTTTGGAGTTGGGTTAAATTGGTAGGTGGGGGTAAGGCTAGAATGGCCTTGATATTTAAGGGATCCACCCTGATCCTGTCTTTGGAGACAATGGAACCGAGGAGTCGACCAGATTCGACAACAAAAATGCACTTGTGTGGGTTCAAGCGAATACGGTAGAACCGACATCGAAGAAAAATCGCCCGCAAGTGATCAATTTGATTGGATTGATTGGATGAGTGAGCGGGTAAATCGTCAAGGTAATGCTCCGCGATATGCTTGATATCATGGAAAGCGTACGAAATGGCCCACTGGAAAGTAGCACCAGCATTTTTGAGGCCAAATGGTAACTTTTGATAGGCAAAAGTTCCCCATGGGAAGATAAAGGTTGTCTTGTGTTGATCAAGAGGTAAGATTTTAATCTGGTTATACCCAGAAAAGCCATCCATGAAAGAGAAGATTACGCTCCCTGCACAATTATCGATAATTTGGTCGATGAAGGGCGTAGGGTAGTTGTCCTTGGGACAAGCCTTGTTGAGATCTCTACATTCAACACAAACACGGATGGTCCCTTGTTTTTTTGCAACCAGAACAAGGTTGGAGACCCATTCTATCAAAGGGACGGGATAGATAAAGCCAGATTTTAGAAGTTTTTCAACTTCTGCCTTTATAGCTGTGATTTTCTTGGGATGAACCTGGTGAAGCTTTTGTCGAACAAGTTTCGCGTCAGGGTAAGTCTTGATTTTGTGCACGATGATTGAAGGGTCGATTCCTGGCCTTTCCTCATAGCTCCAAGTGAAGACATCGCGAAATTCTTTAAACAAAGCGGTGTAAGAGACCACTTCCTCGAGTGTGCAATTAGCACCAAGGTTAATGTTTTCCACGACACCTTCTTTGATTGAAATATCAATAACGATCGTAGTAGAGATGTTACCCATATTCCCATCAGAGAGAGTATCTTGTGCGAGGATAGGAGATTGTGGAGCATCGATAACATCGGGAGGGAAGACAGAGCATATGTATTGGTGAATTTCTTCCAAAGGTGGAAGAAAAGAGGATCGATGATGGTTATCATCCCAAGGAAGATCGTCAATGCTAAGCATTTCCATAATAGATTCGTCAGAAGGAAAAATTTGGGAAATGTAATCGATGGCGAACGATAGGGAATCCAACCATGAGGGCACCGAGTAGGCATCTGGTGTCAATAAATGTGAATTGTTAGAAGAGGGAGAGGCATATTGAATAGCTACATATGCGGCCTCAGCTGGGCTAAGTGGTATAGTGTCATTGAGCACATAGAATTCCAGAGGACTAGGTACAATCCAAGGGTCATATGATTCCAAGGATTGGTAAGGCATAGTCAAGATCATATTGACGACGACAATATGATGTGCGGTAGGTAGAAGTGGTGTAGGGAAAGTACCCATAAGGCTAGAATCTTTCAATAAGCCAACACCAACGCTTTCATACGTAACTGGGTGGTCTCCGAAAAAGGGAATGTTTTTGGTGGCAGGGATGCGAGCGTTGGGTGTACAGAAATCAAGCTGATCGACGATGACAATTTTTCCTTGATGGGGGAATTGTACACATAGAAACAATGACAAGGCGATGACAGTCATAGCGTAGAACCAACTTCTTTTGAGTAGTAGGTTGTAATCGAGGGGAGCATCGACCACCTCGACATCAATGGTAACAATTTTTCCGCCTAACTGAACGACTAAGGATTGTAATAATCCATGAGGATGAAAACCTCATCCATCGAAAGCGCGTAACATCATAGAGGATTTGTTAAGGGCAGGTGATTTTAAGCCTTTCCAACAAGCTAAGGACATGACACAAGTAGAGGCTCCGTCATCTAAGATAGTTCGGTGGATTTGTTGATTGTGAACAACAACATCAATTTGAAAAGCTAAATGGTGAGAGAGTCGCGGTTTATGATCATCCAGATTAAACGTGAGGTTGTTTGATGACTCGGGATCAAAAGAGACAATAGTAGCTAAGAGCATTCTACGTTTGTTGGGACAGTGTTGTAGAACTTCCAAGGTGGACATAGCACACGGTGCTTGGGCCAAATCTTCTACAATGTTGTAGTTTTGGGCAGCCTGTGAATTAGGATTGAAGGTAGATTTATGGATGGTGCTCTTAGGAGGGCGTAAGATGGAGTCAAACGAAGGTTTCTCAATCTGAAGCTGCTCGGATGGAGGGCTAACAGACGGAGGGTTAACAGAGGATGGTAACGGGTCCGGTGAAGAACCGTTGGTAGACTTCGGCTTATCAGGTTTAACTAGCGTGTCATATGTTTCAGAGAGAGTGGTTAGATTAACCCTGTTGAACATGTAAATGTGGGCACTTGTCGAGGCCTCATCATGGGATTGGTTGGAACTTCCCCCTACAGTGGGGGTTTGAGCAACCAAAGATTGTTGCTGTGGAAAAGGCTAAGTAAGCACAACAGGTTGTGAATTTCCCTTGAAAAGCTTGGCCACTTCATCGTGATGTGGACAGTCTTAGGTGTAGTGATCGTCACTACAAATGAGACATGGGAATTTCAGTTTTCGTTGTGGTTGTTTTCCGGCAGCAGGGGTTTGCGGTTGATTTTTCGGTTGCTCGTTGTTATTTTTTTTCTTTGGTTTATTTCTCTCTTTCTTCTTTCCCCCATGTTGTTGTGAAGGGGTCGATTGGACTACATTCACCTCAAAGACCTGATTTTGAGGGGGGGTAGAAGAGGGTGTAGTCGGGCTGGGAGCAGCCGTCGAAGTGGGTCGCTGAATCGTTCCGGTCGACTGGGTAGTATATTGGGTTTTGAGGGAGCCAATAACTCCATCTGCATGGGAAGCAGATGATGGTTTGGATGGATCGTTAGTGGCATGGGTAGAATTCTGTATCAACTCGTAAAAAGTATCGGATTGTGAATAGACTAGGTCTAAGTACTGAGCTCGGGCAATAGCTTCTTCCTCAGTAACTACACCCCCCATGGCAACATCACGAGAAATCTGGGGTAACAATGACTTAGTGAACCATTCCGCTAACAATTGGTCAGGAATGACCACTTTGATTAGCCTTCATCATCATCTCCATTCATAAATATGATCGGAGATATGTACGGACGTTGTCTGACAAAGGGAGGTTAATAGTTCAGTACCCATCTCATATCGAATGGGTAGTTGGAAGTGTGTGAGGAAGGACATGGTGAGGGAGTTGAAATCGTGAAAAGATGCGAGTGGTAGTTCAATATACCATTTTTCTGTGGAACCCGTAAGCATTCGTTGGAAAAGACGCAAATGTATAGAATCGTGCATGAGGGAGTTGGATGAACACCACAAATGGAAAGTCATCACGTGGTTGTTCGGGTCTTCTCTGGACTTTCCGTCGAATTTTGGGATATCAGAAGGAAGTTTAGATGGAATAGCTGGCCAAACCGAAGAATGATAAATAGGATCATTCGTTAACCGAGACAAGTCTAGAAGGTCCAGGGTAGCCAGAAAAGGTAGTTGTCAGTTAACCTATGGGTAATGCTGGTGCGGCATGGGGACACTAGTAGGGCCAATCACTGGGTTATGTGGATAATTGTAACTAGTGGGCCCTCTTGTATGAGGTTGGTGTTGACCAGGGTACACAGGATTTGAGGTGTTTTGAGAAGCATGTGTGAGCGGAGGATAACTGGATGGGTTTTGAGGGTTATAGGTTGGGTTTGGCATTTGTCCATAAGGAGGTTGTTGCGGAGTCTGAGAATTGTGTCCTGCCGAGGACTGTGGGTTTCCTGGAAAAGGGACGTTCCACAGATTGGGTGTGGCAGACACATTTTGTCCATATGGTTGATGGTAGAATCCGGATTGAGGCTGCCCCCCAATGTGAAGGTGTCCCCCAAATGGAATTTGTCCTCCGGTGGGAGGATGCCCCCCAACTTGACGAAGAGTTATCGAAATTTGAGAACCAGATGTAAATGACTGACTAGTGTTGCCGAGCAGATTAGGACCACCAAGACCGATCCCTCCAGGTTGTTGGATAGGTATGGAACCTCCTGGCATAACTTGGGTAGTAGTGGCTTGGGTAGTAGTGGCAGTGAAAGCATTCAGTGCTCTGTACCCAAAAGGGAGTGATGATGTAGGTCTTCATGTTACAGGTGTGCCAATCGCAGCTTAGTTAACCACCGCGTTACCAGTGGGAATAGTCGAAATGTGCAGGACTATTGTAGAATGGGTCGTCTGGAGGGGAAGAGTAGACCTTGGGCCAACAGACAGTATGTTCGGACCAACGGACAGTGTGGATGTAAAAGTGGTGGTACCAATAAAATGGTTTAGGGGTACGGTGTAGGAAATTGGTACATCAACACCCATCCCTATTCCATAAATGTCTCGCACCATGTGCGGTGGACTTCAAACAATGTTTGCAGTCCAAAAAGGGTCATCGGCTAAAGGGTTTTGATGAGACCCAGTCGGGGTGTCAGAAGGATTGATGACAACAAATTCACCAGCGGAATTCAGTTGGAGGACACGTCATTCATATCCCTCCGAAATGCGGAAATCTTCTGGAGACTCCAAAACAATTTGAAAATTTTCTAAAGGAGTGGGAACTTCTTCCTGGGGAGTTGTAGTGTCTTGAACCTCACTTTGTTGAGGAGATTCCTCCATAGAATGAGGGGGTAAAGGGGTGTTTCCTTCCATATTTTTTGGAGGAAGTCCTTGTAGCCTCCGTGAACGGCGTGGAGGGTCGATGTTGGCGAAAAAGAGTCGGTGAAAGAGATCTATGGCCAACTACCGAAAAGAAACAACATATGCTAATAAAATCTAAGAATCACAACCAAGCAAACAGGACCTTCTCTCGATGACCGTACTAGTTGGTGATGAAATTCAACGTCGCGTGATCAAGTCCAGAAGGGGCAGGGATAGGGTGGAACAGTTACAATGGCGACCTGCTTAACAGACTTACGCCTTGGTGTAAGATTCCATGCAGTAATTGTGGATTTACCCTCCAACGAGCCCGAGTGCGTTTGACCAATGTCTACTCCAGGTACAGTGAGACTTCCCTTCACTATCACCTTGTGTAAGACCCTAAAGATTATGGCCACTAAGGTTACCAATTCACAGTGAGCCCCTAGGAGGGAACAGTCGACAGTCCTATCCGAACGTACGGGCAGGGTATCGAGCCCGAAATCAACTAAAAGGCTTCCACGCAGTAATTGTGGATTTACCTTTAAGATATCCCCATAATACGATTTGACCACCACAATTAGTTAAACCATGGAGGGATAATCTCCGTAACTCACCCAAATGCGACCTCGTGCGTAACCCCTGTGTGAGAGGGGGATCCCAGGCAAACTTATACGATAATTGGATTTGAATCTCCCTAACTCAGGATGCTACTGTTTGTTTTGGAAACTTTGGAGAGTTATGCTCACAGCCTAATCCAAAGTACTAAGCCTAATCTATTGTTGGTGGAGGATCCTAGAAAAGAAAAATTCTAGATAATTTTTAATTAGCATTCATTTTATAGTTGTTCTTTACTCAAAAGGGGTGCATGGAAGTGAAACGAATGGAATTACGACTCAGTCACAAAAATGCATCAAATATGATAAGAAATCATTTCTTTTCTATGGAAATCTATCTAAGGGAGAGAGAGAGATTTCTTTTCACTAAATAGCACTAATAAGGAATGTCCTCAAACAAATTTTCTTCAAACAAATCCTGATGTGATGATAAAACTTTTGAGATACCTTCTAACATGCACAATCAATCATGAAGATGCATTTCATTGTTTTCATATGAATAATGATTAATTCAAAACAACACTCATCTTGCTAATTATCTTCTTAGATGAACGAAAATCAGACCAACACAAGCAAGAATCATACAAACAATACACCCTCTCGTTGTGATCAAAATAAGAAGCGAAAGAAAAGAAACAATCAAAGAGAAATTAACCTTCACACCAAAAGAAATGTCAAAGAACAATGAACTTAACCAAAACCAAATGAAAAGATCTGTAGGCCTTTGATGAGTTTCACCAGATTTTTTCGTTCAATCAAAAAGGAGAGGAAGACAATGCATGGGTTTCAAACTCCAAATGGCAGAAAAAACTCAAAAAACAATAGTGAAGAAGGATACAAAAATCCAAACAGAAAGATGTTTGTTCTTCAAAAAGATAGATGTCAAAGCTGGAAAGGAAGAAGGATTGACTCACAAAGTTACCCAGCAAGAGAAACACAGAGGTAAAACCCTGAAAAAACAATTCTGGAACGTTTATTGGCCAAAGGAGGGCTGGCGCTCTGTTGTCAAGGACAAGGAGCGTTATAGCACTCTGTGTAAGGCACTCAGGGAGCGTTGGCGCTCTGTTAACACAGGGACAGGGGCGCCAGGTTCAAAAAGCTCCTAAAAGTGTCAAAAATCCAAAAATTGCAGTTCAGCTTTGACAATTAGGCTAAGTGTGATGGGGTAGGGAGTCAATCAGCTCATGAAACCAATCAAAAGAGGAGTGAACCAGGTCTAAAACAATCAAGGGGTAAAAAAGGTCTATGAGGAGAAATCAAAACAAGAAGTTTCGATTCAAGGACTCCCCAGTGGAGTCGCCAGTTTCTGTTGTAGGAAAATCTCCCTACGGACAGGTAGATTGCCTCAAAGAGATAGACCCTAACTCTAAGATAGAAAGTGCTTAACGTGGACACTGACTTCCTTTCAAATCTATACAAACTAAAACATGAGAAGGAAGGAGAATAGAAGTACCTCTTTATCGACGTTTGTCCCTGCATGCTCCAAATCGAGCTCCAAACTCTCGCTCCTCGCTGAGTCCTGTAGACAAACAAAGTATGACCGCTTCCTACTCTATTGATGTTAACTTGAAAACAGATCTATCTATCAATGATAAGTTCATGTAAGATCAGACACAAACTAGAAAGAAACAGGACAAGTGTGTCATATTAATGAGAATAACGACAACAATACTTACAATCGTAGATGCGAATGCGACAACTTCGTCAAGTCCCCTTCATCTAACCCTTGCTCGAAATATCCACAAAATGGATGATAGCAGCTTCACTGATCACTCTCCTTTGACTGACGGTGTGTTTCCTATGAGATCATAGGTTTCATGCTAGCAATTCTTCCTCCCTCCTTTCACCACCATAGAGCCTGCTTATATAGGTTAAGAGGAGCATAACCTCTTGAGTTATCTTTAGAACAATTTGAGGAATTCCCTCCTTGGATCAGGGATCTCTTGATGGAACCAAGAATTTGAGTACAACTGCCTTCCAAACTTGAAATATCCTCCCCTTATTCTCCTCAACAGGCCAACTACTGCCTCAGATTAGATAGCGCTCCCTCAAAAGGGGCATCAGAGCACTATAGCACTCCCTAGGCAGCTTGAGGGGGGTGCTAGCACTCCAAGGATGGATAACGCTCCTTCAGAGGGGAAGATAGGCATTATAATGCTCCCTGAGACCTTATAGGGGAGTGTCAACGCTCCTAAAGCTGATGTAGGGGAGCGCTCACCTTCAAAACCTTCCTTTAAGAGCTCTTCTCAGGTGATAAAAGTTCCTTGACTTCAGTTAGTCATTTCGCTCCTCCAAATCAAGTGTATGAGATGTCTTAAGTACCTCATTAGTGTCGTTATTAAGGCAGTATGCTTGAAAAACATTTGCGACACTTGTGAAAAACTTGTGACACTTGCGAAAGTTGTAAGGAACATGCGACACTTGCGACACTTATCGAAGTGAGCAATATTGAGGTGTAATAGTTGGCATTGAATGGAGGGATAAGGTGGGTGAGTCTTAATGAAAGGAAGAAGGCAGTGAATTGGAAAGGAGGAAAAGGGAGGATATGAGGGGGCAAAACACTCACGAAAAGGGGACTTTTGGCAGGGAGCATTATTTTCATATTAGGGGGCTGTATTGGGGCATTTTTAAGGGGATTTTTTGGGGGAGATTGGAAGACTATATTACGGGTTTTGGTTGGAGAAGCTTGTGGTAGAATTGTTACAAGGGAGCACCTATTGCTAGGATTTTTGGGCTCGGGGGCCAAGAATCCTTACAGAATCCTGGAGCTAGGGAGACAAAGACGCTCTATTCCTAGCTGGCTAGGTGGTTAGATGGTTTTGGGCAGAGCACCAGGCAGAGTTGGAGAACAACATTAACATCGGTTAGAGGTATGTATTTTCATTTTTCTGTTGTGTTATATAATTTATTATGATCTACTCATAAATCTTAATTAAGCTGAATGGTTATATGTTGGTTATGAATGGTTATATGCTCATTATGAAATTGTGAAAATGTTAGGGTAACATTTCTCTAATTGATTTTTTTTTCTTTATAAGGCTCTGTTTGAAGAGACCTTACACAATGGTATCAGAGCTATGTAACAACCCTAGTTAGATAATTAATTGGCATAGTTAGATAATTTTTTAAAGTATATTAAGTTTAATTAATTAATTAATTAATTAATTGTCTTGAATTATTAATTTTTTAATGTACACTAATTAATTAATTAACTCATTAAATATTTGGGTAATGAATTTAAGTTTAATAAATTTTAATTTACTAAATGAAAACTTAACATATCAAATGATGGAACCATTAAGGAGAAGGGGATAAGGTGGTTGGCATTGAATGGAGGGATAAGGTGGGTGAGTTTTAATGAAAGGAAGAAGGCGGCGAATGGGAAAGGAGGAAAAGGCAGGATATGAGGGGGGAAAACAATTGGGAGAAGGGGACTTTTGGCAGGGAGAATTATTTTCATATTAGGGCACTGTATTGGGGCATTGTTGAGAGGATATTTTGGGGGGAGATTGGAAGACTGTATTATTGGTTTTGGCTAGAGAATATTGTGGTAGGACTGTTACAAGGAGGCACTTGTTGCTGGGAGTTTTGGGCTTGGGGGCCAGGAATCCTTATGGAATCCTGGAGCTAGGGAGCCGGAGAGGCTCTATTCCTAGTTTTCTAGGTGGTTAGACGGTTTTGGGCAGAGCATCAGGCAGAGTTGGAGAACAACAATAGCATCAATTAGAGGTATGTATTTTCATTTTTTTGTTGTGTTATATAATTTATTATGATCTACTCATAAATTTTAATTAAGTTGAATGGCTATATGCAGGTTATGAATGGTTATATGCTGGTTATGAAATTTTGAAAATATTAGGATATCATTTCTCTAATCGATTTTTTTTTTTGCTTTATAAGGCTCTGTTTGAAGAGACCTTACATGTAACTATGAAAATTGAAGAGCAATGTTGTGAGGCTTACAAGGCTTATGTTATTAGTGTAACTATGAAAATTGAAGAGCAATGTTGTGAGGCTTACAAGGCTTATGTTCTTAGTGTAACTATGAAAATTGAAGACAAATGTCCATCAACGTTCTCCAATGGTGTCTCTTTTACTTCTTCTTACTGGACATTACTCTCAATCATATGAAATAAAGGTTATGAATATTTCTCAATTATTATAATGAGATCTTTCTCGTGGAAACAATGTTATCCATCACTTTGTTGAGTTCTGTCTAGTTCAAATGTTCACTCAGTTGTATATAATATTTGATATGGAAAGTGTGCATACACATTAAAATATAAACTCCATTATACATTCCAATTACCATAGTTTCCCATGCATAAAATTAATATAACAACCAAAAGACGCAAATAAGTCTTTAGTTTATTCTTAAGGAAGAATGTTCCACTAGTATCAATAGTTGTATGTTTTGTTTGCCCCATTTCCATGGTATTTTTTAAGGATTCAAATATTATACCTATATGCATAGTATTGTAAGTGATTATTTTGGTTTGAAAAATCATGCATATAATCTATAAGTGGATATTCAATAAAAACATATAATTTACTATTAAAAATTGTAATTTTTTGAGAATATTATAAATTTAATCACATTTATTAAAAAATAGGTGATTTTTAAACCAAATTACGAAACATTTTTATTTAGATTCACATTTACCATAGAGCCACTTTTGATTCTGAGATGTTTTACTCCCGATTCTTTCATTTCCATGTAAAGATCATTCCCTTCATGAGTACGTTATCCTACTCCAAATATAGATACCCATCCATGAGCCTTAGCAATGTTGTTAATAAACTCCATAATGAGTATTGTTTTATCCACTCGAGCTCCTCCAAATCAACAGATTTTTCCCGACGATTGTAAGGAGCCAAAAGATCTAGTACTTTAATTCATGTTTCGAAGATAGATAATTTTGCATATGGACAAAAACAAATAGTCAATTGGTGAAATTTTTGTGCTAAACCATCATTAATTAAGAACAAAGATGCCAATGCTTACATTTGTTTCCTCTGCTTTGTTTCCAAGTTAGAATGGTCAGTTTCTTTTGCTTAGACTAAAATATATTGCCTCACAATGAGAATGATTTCTTCCAACAAACTATAAAAGAATGAAATTCATTGATGAAGCTAGTAAACACACCCTAATATAGAAAACTTGATAGCATATATCTCGTGTTTTATAATGTATTGAGCCTTTGGTGACTTTTGACTACACCAGGAGTGCTAAGGAGAGGAGTGGATTAGCTGGTGTGGTAATCTCATACGCGACATTTATGAATTATCAACAGATGGTATGGAAGTATTTCGTTATTCAAATCGCCCATAATCAATGACTTCTACTATCCATGTTTGTTTTTCATGAGGGAAATATCTTTGTCTAGAAATAAAATGTTTAGAACTCTCTATAGGTAAATGCATTTTTAAACGATAAATCCTCCATTCTTGCAAAGAAGTTGCTAAACAATTAGTACTATTTACAAGCTTTTGTCATCCTTGAAATCTCTTTTAATGTGGTAGGATGTGCAACATTTGGAAATATAAACAAAATCTAAACCTATTTTGCTCCTTTTGGATCATGAAGGTGCAGTTCCCAAAACACTGAGAGTTTTCATTTGAGTTATTTAATTAAGAATAGTTTTACATTCCCATTTAAATATGAGAGCTTTTATGTGTATGCTATGTTTCCATAGTTTTCAGAGGACTCTCTATGAGTCTTTTATTCCCATTTGAGTTTTGATGTGTATTTGATTATATTCAATTGTTTACTATTTTTTTGGTTGATGTAGGTGTGGCATCCCCATATTCACTAGAATTTGATAGAAATCCCTGATTCGCTAAAATATGATAGCAATGATTGTTTTTCAAATTATATATTATATTTCAAATATAAATATAATTATAATATAGAGATTTTATTTATATTATCATTTTTTAGAATAGTTATGTGTAATTTGCAATTCAGAGTTATATTGAGATAAGAGATATAACATAGTTATTCCTTGTAAATTTGTGGATAATGTGTATAGTGTTTCTACATGTATTGTCATTTGTACATATGTTTATCCAACACATGAAGGAAACTTGATGCTAAATATGCTTTTTTTTTATGAAAGAGATATTCAGATAGCATGGTTTTCCTAAAACCATAATCTTAGACAAGGATTCTATGTTCACCTTGCATTTATGGAAAATCTTGTTTGTAGGTTTGGAAATGCAGTTGGTGTTTAGCATGACCTAACATCCTCAAACAGAAGGTCATACTAAAAGGGAGAACAAAGTATTAGAAGATATGTTATGAATGAATGTTATGCATCGACCCAAGTAGTGGGAAGATATCTACCTTTCGTAGAGTTTGCATTCAACAATGGTTATCAAGAATCATTAAAGATGATTCTGTTCGAGGATCTGTATGGGAGAAAGAGAATGGTCCCTATTAGTTGAGACAATCACGTGGATAAAATCACACTTCGACCTAAATTACTAAAGGAAATGGAACATGCCATAGTTAATATAAGGAAGAACCTGAAGATCGCCCAGGATAGATAGAAGAGATATGATGATAGTGAAACAACCAAAAGATAATTCAATGTAGAACACAACATGTATATCCAAGTGAAACCCAATAGGAGAGCCCTGAATGGGGAAATGTGCTAAATTGGCAAAGTGTGGACCATTTGAAATCCTAGAGAGAATAGGACCATTAACATACAGACTTACTTTATCACCTACTATTAGAGCACATAATGTATTACATGTGTCCTTGTTAAAGAAATATGTACATGATTATATTCATGTTATTTATTGGGTTGTAATATAGGTGGAACCAAAGAGAGAATTCCAGCCAAAACCCCAATGCATCCTGGATAGGAAAGAAACAATTCTCTTGAACTGATGCGTCGTGTAGGTCAAGGTGTAATGGAAGCACTTTGGAGAAGATGAAGCTACATGTGAGCTGGAAGATGACATGAAAATGACATACCAATTTGGTTTTACTATATAAATGTATATACATGTTGTTTTAAACATCGAGGATAATTTTTATTTAAGGGGCAGGGGAATATAACACCATGTTTTCCCCCAAGACTATTACTATGAAAAAATCTCATATGATATTGTTATGAATCATGTAATTATTTTTTTATTTAATATAAACACAAAACCACTGACTTAGAAGGAAAAACCTTGATAGTATTGGCCATTATACAACTAGAGGAAATTGATGAGGAAGAGAGACTAATGGAAAGATTGAGTGTAGTGGATATGAGATCCATTAGTCTATAAAATAGGAATCTTGCACATCAAGATTATTTATTATTCTAAACGTAAATAACTACATGTACTACAATACCAGGAATACATGAAACCATGTGACCATTAAAGAGGGTCGTAGAGGTCATCGAGAAACTAATTAGTATTGGAAGTTGACCCTTGCAGAGGGAAAATGATGATTGAACAAATGAGAGGGGATACTATGAAACTTCCTATTCATATTGTGAATGGCAGACCGCGGGTTACGTCTGGAAGAAATCACATAGATCCCAAGGAGATAGAGAATAAGACCAGAAGAGGAAAAAATAAAGAAAAATAAGAGAGTAGACGAAAATGACGCACACACAGAGAAGAGAAAATAAAACATAGAATAGAGCGTAGAGGTTTGAATGGGCCGATTGATGGAAAATAAGGAAAGAGAGGAGATTTTTGGAAGAAAATGGGAATCTTGTCTTAGTTGTTGATGATCACCCCAAATAGATAAGACCTGGACTCCCAAATTGGAGTAATAGTGGGTTTCAACTTGGTGCTTACTGGATAGAAATCGACACTCGTAAGAGGAGTTCACCGAGCGACTGTTTATAAAAGAAGGGGATTCCTTGTGGAGAAGAAATCCAATTGAGAAACCACCTAGAAAACCTAAAAAGATCCGAAGCACAGTAGTGGGTGGAAAATTTTGTTGTGTCAGAGGAGGAAGGAGAGTAACCTTATAGGAAAATCACAAAATCAGAACCCTGATAAGTCATTTGTCTATGTGGTATCATGTCTTGGAACGGGGGTGGCATGTTGTAGGAAGTGACTCGACAACAAGGCCTGATGTTGGGAGGAAATGGGTCCTATCTTAGTCAGTTGGAATTGGAAACTCCCTTATCATATAAGTGTTTATTTTCACTGAAAAATATTGTGCTTGGTATATCTAAATACTTTTGCAGATGTCTGAATCTAAGAGAAACTTTGTTGTTTATAATCTACAGTTTGAATGCATGTAATTTGAGATACATTGTAATGTTTATTATTGCTCTAATAATTGTGAGATACAGTATGAATTTTTGTGTGCTTGAGGACTTAATATCCCTATATGGATAATCTATAGATCTAGAAAGATCTTTCTCCTTAAGTTTATATGACTTGTAATGGCCTTAGAGTAGTCCTAAAACCTTGAAAATCTAGGATGAATCCATACAAAACTCGAGAAATGGCTAATTGCTCAAACAAAACATTATACATCCTTAAAGACATGTGTTAATCAATAGAGAATGACAACCATATATCTGAAGAGATATGAACCATTGATTGCGGTAAGATGTTCGGAAAGGAACTTTGTAGGGAACCCTAGAGCGATGGGGGAAAATCTCCAAACGACGAATTTGAAATGAACAATTCATAGTGGGCCTTTCAGGGGGGGAATCTCATGTGTTGTGGAAAATACGCAAATGATAGACTCTAAAGTTGGGCATGTGTTAGTCGTAGATATGGAAGTGGGTGAGTTAATCGTCAGTCATTGATCATCGAGGGTCCTAGTTGATTAAGAGGAAGAATAAAGTTGGCACTCACTGGGAGCGTTAGTATGAAGACATGTGTCGAAATCTGATTGATCGACATGAGTGAGTGCAGGTCTAGCTGAAGTGAGGATGACTCTTTTCGAGACTAAATCTGAATGGTTTGAGGTATTGTTTGAAGTGTTTGGAGTATGACTATGTAGGAAGGAATATCTATATTGTAGGTCTATGAGGGGGTTAGATGCTAGGTTAGTTGTCGATCTTTCGTAAGTCCCATTTAGGTTAAGAGATGATGTTTTTACTTCATGAATGATGTGGCATGCGAACAAGGAAACCATACTGTCCTTAGGACTACATATGTCAATCATTGATTGGTGGATGAGTTGAGTGTGGCCCAACTGGATATGACTACTTTATAGTACTAAAAAAATCTCAACTATTGCCTAGGAAGATCATAAGTGAATCAACGCCATCCATAGAGAAGATCAAATATTCCTTGATACTATGATTTCAAAGCAGTGAAACTGCCCCAACCTTTCGAACACCAAATGAATGGTATCGAAAGGAAATATTATTTTATGTTGTATTTGTTAGAGGTAAAAGTTGAGAGAACTGGAAGAAGGCTTGAACGTCGACGACTATAGGCTTACATGGATTGAATTCCGCCCCATAAAAAGTTAGTAGGTGCCACTTTAGTTCCATGTTGTCGCCACATCATATGGCACGAGTGACGGGGTACAACATGGATTCCATGTGGCAGTGAGATAGATATGGACCATGACAACCTAAAGACTTTGGAGGGTCATAACTTTTGATTTAGAGCTCAATTTTGAGTGAAATTACAATTGTTGGAAAACTCTTGACGAACAAAAAATGTTAGAACTGCCAAGAAGGAAAATTGAGATAGTTGAGAAAATAAAATATTCAAATGCCCCATCACTTAGAAAGGAGACTTAGGGGTTGGGTGTGTTACAGTTACAAATGTTTCCAACAAGGTGATATTTTTTGTTTCTAGGAAACATTGTGAAACCGTCTCTATTTCCTACGTGTAGTCTTCCTCGTCATAGTTTTACTTGATCTAAAAATGAAGAAGACTTGAAAAACATGAAAACTTATTGCAAGTGAATGTTATGTGTTTAAAGCAAAAGGATCAGTTTGCAACACATAAATTAAAGGATTACTTATGGAAATTATACATAGACAACAACATAATCAATGAACATAAACACATAAGCACAACAATTGATAAAGGAGTTCACCCCTCTTATGGGCTACATCTTCTGGTCCAGCTTCCAATGGATCATTATTATTAATTGCTCAAAAAGTGCTCAAAAACATGTCTTACAATGCTCAAACTGACAAACCGACTGCTCCAATGGCTTCCCAGCGTCCCAAAATCCCTATCTGGGCTCTTTTGGCACCTCAATCGGTCGAAAAACGAAGAAGTTAGGCCCCCTGGAAGTCTCCCTCTTCAAACTTGTTGTCTCTGGTTCTACAATTCGCACCCTTCTCAATTGAACCTGGCTCACACACATTTTAAAGCGTGAAAACCCAAAACCAGGCACAACCGTGCCAATGGTGCAAACCGTAGAACGGTTAAGGGCGCGCCAGCCCCTAACCGCCTCAGCACCTGGGCGTATGGCGCATAAAACCGTATGATTGGCAAAAGGGTGGTTAATTTGTTTTAAAACTACCTGCGCCCCTTTCCACAGAGCCAAAGGTCATGTGGCGCATACATAAACCCACGAACTAAGTTTCATTCCCGCACATACACAATGGTCGGGCTATGGTTTCAAAAATCCACGCGCATATACAATGGTTGGCTATGGTTCAAACCCCTCGTGCATTTATACCACCGGTCATATGGCATTGCAACGACCACAGGCCGGGGCTTAGCCCCGGCCCGACTCCCCGCCAAAAATACAATGAAATGACTTTATAAATTTTTCAAACGGTTATAGAGTAAGTCTCATGGCGTGGGCGCATTGGCCGGATGGTTATACAAAGGTGTTACATGGGGGGGAGGTCTGGGGGTCGAACCCCTCGGACTCCCATTACATTTTAAATATGAAAACAATAACTAAATAATGAGTGACACGTGGCACCCTCGGGTTGGGCCACGTGTCCTCACACCATTTTCCAGCTACAGGACACGTGTCACTCTCAGATTCGATGGTCATCAACCAACAAAAATCTGCCACATCACCACTGTACGGTCCTGCCACGTTAGACTGTACGGACTGGTACAATCAGCATCTAATTTTTTTTGCCTGTTTGGCTTGGCGAACAGATCGCAATATATTCTCCATACGGAGTCCATTTGACAAAGTAAATATACCGTCGAAATCAGGAAGACGATATGGACGCAATGACACTATTTTCGTTGCACTCCGAGCACTTTGAAAATTGAGCAAAATTTGATCCACTGATCACACCTCCCCATTGGGAAGATTTTGGACCTCCAAAAGACTATCTCAGTCTATGTGAAGATGAGGGTATATCTCCCTCACCCTTCCAACCTCAATCCACTTGGCCTTGCTTGGATTTGTCCCTTTAAGACCAACTCGCAAATACTCCACATTTCCTCGCTTCGAAGTTCGCATCCTCCTGTCAA
>ML779653.1:40098-69676 GCA_009831015.1 Picea engelmannii
ATATATTTGAGCAATGTTTCCTGTGAAGACAAATCAACTCCCAAAACCAAAGCTATTCTCCTAAATTCCTGAGTAAAACTTTGTACATTCTGTCCTTTTGCTTGTCTAAAATTCTGCCATTCCATGGTTGCCTTTTGTTTATATGCCAATGCATAAAATTGTTTTTTAATTGCTACAATGAAATCATTCCAAGAAAGCAAAATTTTTCCATGCTTTTTCATTTCCTCCTGAGTCTTAGATTCCCACCAAATAAGTGCACAACCATCTAATCTTAATGAAGCAAGCTGTATTTTGGTTTCATCATCTTGAATCTTTTGTATTCTAGAATATACTTCAATTTGACATATCCAGTTATCTAACTTTTCAACGTTAACTTCTCCATTATAAATTGGCAACTCAAATTTTATATCAAGCTTTAATGAAGGAATTTGCGAAGGAGTTTTACCATGCCCATTCGGGATATGTTTCGAACTGGTAGAAGAGGAAGAAGAAGAAGTTGATGGAGGAGGAGAGGGTGGTGGAGAAGCACCATTCCCTCCATTTTCGCCTGGAGTTTTATCACCACCGCCTCCCTTATGCATTGAAGGGTTGGAGCCTTCACCCTGTGACATTATGTTCCGTTCCATCAAGATATTCATCATATCTCTCAACTCCATGACAGTCTGTCTGAGATCTTCTTCTTCAGTCGGAACACGTTCACGACTTTTTGCACGATCCATGCTTGGTGAATGTCTCTCTGAAACTTGCGGTGAATGAATCTTCTTCCTCCTTGTCGGATAAGAACTTGGATCCACAAGTTGAACTTCTCCTCTTGTGAGTTTCAACCTTGTGAGCATCAGAAAAAAAACTTGCAAACAATCAAGTCTTCAAAACCAGTGCTCTGATACCAACTTGATCTAAAAATGAAGAAGACTTGAAAAACATGAAAACTTATTGCAAGTGAATTTTATGTGTTTAAAGAAAAAGGATCAGTTTGCAACACATAAATTAAAGGATTACTGATGCAAATTATACATAGACAACAACATAATCAATGAACATAAACACATAAGCACAACAATTGATAAAGGAGTTCACCCCTCTTATGGGCTACATCTCCTGGTCCAGCTTCCAATGGATCATTATTATTAATTACTTAAAAAGTGATCAAAAACATGTCTTACAATGCTCAAACTGACAAACCGACTGCTCCAATGGCTTCCCAACGTCCCAAAACCCCTGTCTGGGCTCTTTCGGCACCTCAATCGGTCGAAAAACGAAGAAGTTAGGCCCCCTGGAAGTTTCCCTCTTCAAACTTGTTGTCTCTAGTTCTACAATTCGCACCCTTCTCAATTGAACCTGGCTCACATGCATTTTAAAGCGTGAAAACCCAGCACCAGGTGCAACTGCGCCAACGGTGCAAACCGTAGAATGGTTAAGGGTAACCGCCTCAGCACCTGGGCGTATGGCGCATGAAAATGTATGATTGGCAAAAGGGTGGTTAATTCGTTTTAAAACTACCCACGCCCCTTTCCACAGAGCCAAAGGTCATGTGGTGCATACATAAACCCACGGGATAAGTTTCATTCCCGCACATACACAATGCTCGGGCTATGGTTTCAAAAATCCGTACGCATATACAACGGTCGGCTATGGTTCAAACCCCCCGCGCATTTATACCATCGGTCACATGGCATTGCAACGACCACAAGCTGGGGCTTAGCCCCAGCCCGACTCCCCACCCAAAATATAATGAAATGACTTTATAAATTTTGCAAATGGTTATAGGTTAAGTCTCATGGTGTGGGCACATTGGCCGGACGGTTATACAAAGGCGTTACATGGGGGGGGGAGGTTCGGGGGTCAAACCCCGTGGACTCCCATTACATTTTAAATATGAATCCAATAACCAAATAATGAGCGACACGTGGCACCCTCGGGTTGGGCCACGTGTCCTCACACCATTTGCCAGCTACAGGACATGTGTCACTCTCAGATTTGACGGTCATCAACCAACAAAAATATGCCACGTCACCACTGTATGGTCGTACGATCTGTACATTCCTGCCACGTCAGACTGTATGGACTGTACGGACTGGTACAGTCAGCATCTAATTTTTTTTGCCTGTTTGGCTTGGTGAACAGATCGTGATATCTTCTCCATATGGAGTCCATTTGACAAAGTAAATATACCGCTGGAATTAGGAAGACGAGACGGACGCAATGGCACTATTTTCGTCGCATTCCGAGCACTTTGAAAATTGAGCAAAATTTGATCCCCTGATCATTACTTGATGAATGATATCTCTTTGGGCTTTAAGGATGCCGATAGTACATGTCTCTACCCTAGAAAAAAACTAACCCACAATTGCTACCAAGGAAGTGATGTGATACACCTTGTAAGGTACCAAACATAATGTAATATGCAAAACCAAAAATATTCAGCAAATACCAATGGAACAATAAAATATTGAGAATAGAAATACCAACAATAATACCTTTATTGAAATAAAACAATGTTCACTTACCTCTTCTAAGGGGAATCCTCCAACAGAACAGAGCTTTATTACACTAAATCTTAATACAAATCTTTGTCATGCATCCTACTCTTATTTATACTAATTATATCTTCTAAAGAACATTCTAGAGGAAGATATTTTAAAAAGTGGAAGCTTCTATGAGGTCTTCTTACGTTGACTTGTTCACATTTATTAAATAGGCCTTATTAACTAATTTCGGCCTTTATTACATGGAAAATATATTATTTTTTTTACGTGAGGGGTTAGGGAGGTTAGGTCCCTAATAATTGAGGGGGGTGGTTAGGTCCCACATAATTTGTGAAAATTGATTGTTTACCAAGTGTAGTAGTCTAAATTAAAATTAATTTTACACTTTGATCGAGTGTTGGATTTTAAATTGCAAACATTTTTTAAAGCATCTCCACATTTGCTCCTTAAATAGTTTAGAGCTTAGTAGCATACAAGTAGTTGTGATGTGTAAAGTTAGAAAATTAGCTAGTATTTTGTTTACAAGGTGTCCTAGTAGAACAATCCATGGAAAATATGAAGTGAGTACAAAATCATCTAGAAATGTTTTTTAATTCAAATGTCAACCAATTTTCTAGGCTTTTATGATAGGAGATTCAAGAATATCCTATGCTTTTAGCCTACTTTGAAAAATATTTTTATGTGCGTGGGGCCAAAATTTAAAATGGATCTTATAACTAAAATTTGATATGAATGTTGATGTATTATACATTCTGAGGTTAAATTGAGAATTGATCTCATTTTTTTTTGTGTTAGAACCAATATTTATGTTCCCTATCAGTCATTAATTTTAGAGAGTTGATAACAACATTGCATGTCCTAAATTAACAATTTCCACTAGGGAAGACCAACTTGTATTATTGAGCCAATCTTTCTTTTTTGTGCTATCATATTGTTAAAGAGGTTTGTTTTTTATATTCATTTCCTCTTTTTTCTTACATTGACTATACATTCCATGTCCTATCTCCTAATGACCATGTCATCTATACATGGTAAAGAATGTGATGCATCATTCCAAATTGGATTTTTTTATAACCAATAATCTAATTTACATTTTTTAGGTCTAAGGTTATACCCACCATAGGTTTTTATGGTATCATTTGTACCCAATAGTTGACATTTATGCTCAATGGGTGCTTTTGTTCCATGATTTGTGCCCTATACTTCAAAGGCGTAATCTATGCCCAACATTTATTACAAAGACATGTATCTTTTATCTTTTTTATAAGAAAACAAAAATATAATGTATAAAAGTGACATCTATTTGTTGGAAAGGGGTATTTTTGCGTACAAATGGATAATTAGAGAGGAAATCTCAAGTTATTGATGGATATAATTATGTGTGCTCCTATTGAGAAACATCCTATGACTAACTTGAAAATTCCTTTCGTAATCGATGAGTCAATAATAAAGAATGCATAATGAAAGTTGTACAAAAACATTAATATCTCTTGAACTTGATAGAAATGGTGGTTACAATCAACACATATAGGAACTTTGTGGTGGAATATCCTAAAAAATGATAGATGGATATGCAGTGTACAAAACCCCAACAAACACAAACATTGATGTTTGCAACATTGATTAAAGGAGGAACAACTTATGTTTGTTTTTAAAAACATGTAAAATGAGTATATTACAATTTAATTAATATATTTTTCTATTATTATATTTGGTTTTATATTTTATCAAAATAAATTCCAAAACTTTATAAGGTTCTATAATTTAGTGAAACATTCACTAAAATTTTACATGATTTTCTAATTAAGTGAAAGATTCATGTTGACTTTACAATATTATATAATGCAATAAAAGATTCACAAAAAAAAATTACACACACATATATAATAGTCTTCATATTTTTCTATGAATTATGGGGATTAACGCATTTATTATACATATAAATTTAGGAAGGGATCTTGAAAAATTCCCTTCCTAGGATCCAAAATTGACATTGGATGAAACCAACTATATTTTGTAGGATTTACACGAAGGAATATTTCTCCATTAACTAATGGGTCCATAGACTTTGATGATAAAATATGTGGCCACATAGCCTATTGGGGTAAATTGTGTTGTTAAACTCCTTTTAATAGAAAATAATTTTTATATAATGATTGTTGCATGATTCCAAAGAATAGTGATCCCTCAGGTTGTACCTCTTGCATCGAGGGATACATATTGTCCATTCTTACATATATTTTGATGAATGGTATGTAGGGTGGAATTATAACTTTTTGTTTCTTGTAACATGAAAATATCACGAGATTAACTACATACATAACGTAATTTTCTTTACTTTCTCTTATTGTTGATTCGTCTAATATTCCACGAGTTAATCTTCATTGAAAACTTTAGGAGGGTGAGGGATGGTAGGATTCCCTAATCGACATATTCTAGAATGGGCTGACCAAGATATCTCCAATTTTTCGTAGCAATTACAAATTTGACTCAAAACTTTGCATTTGTCATCCTCGGTTTTTTTCTTCATAGGTTTCAATTTACTAGTATGAACTCCAAGAACTAGGTTGGATCCTTGAGGTTGGTTGTTTGTTCTAGGGGATATCTTCTTCTTATGGAGGGCTTGATGGAAATACTAAATATGTTTCATTGGGATCAACTTCATATCCTATATATGGCATGCATCAACAATTCCCTAGAGATCTAAGCCTTCTAGATCCATACCTTTTGCATCCATGTCATTGTCGTCCTCCCCATCTGTACCCATGGTCACATCCTCCCTGGTGGAGGGCCCCGAAGGGATTTATGAGGTTCTTCGAGATAAAGAATGGGGTCTGAAGATCTGTGGGATCTTGGAAATTCTGAAGGATATTTTGACAAATTGGCAGTGAGAGGATGCTCGAGAGAGGATCTAAGGATCTCATAACAATTTTTAGTAGAAGTGGATTTGAGAGGGCTAACTTGAGTGGGTTTTTTCCAAATCTACGTTTAATTGCTATCTTGTATCTTGATGAAACCCTCCTATCTTTCTCAATTTTATACTTGGTTGGTCTACGAAGGTTGTTAAAAAGGAAATCCATGAAGAGATGGCCATGCACATGGTATTTTTGACAGTCCATGGTGACCAAGACATTCATATAAATGCATATTCAAGCATAGGAGGTGTATCTCCTCTATTTAGTGGCTTCTACATATTTGACAAAGTTTCCAAACGTATTTCCTATGCAAGCTAAAATCTCCTCATAGAGATGTATCCAAACAGGGGCATATGTAAAGTATTTTTTTTGGATTAAATTTTCGTGACCTATAACGGAGATGCAGGTCCATGGAGGAAAATAAATAGGGATCATTTTCAAAATCCGTTTCTGTGTCCTCCTAATTGTGAAACATAATCGTGAAGAATCCTTTTGAGCAAGTTTGAGTTCAATATAGTCTGTAGGTTTCCAACAAGAGTTAATCCAGTGGATTAAGTCTGGCTGTGAAGGCCAGATCCCTAAGAACTTGTCGATAAATACGTGATCCTTCATGTATTCGACATAACTTCCCACTCGTTGAGAATGAATTTCATACTTAGGCATTTCGAATGCTTTCAAAATACACAAACCAGGATTCCATTTGGTTGGGCCACAATTTGTCTGAGTGGAACCTTCCAGGATGGCGTCTTGGGAGGGGAACACTCCCACTGAATTGTTGGCCTAGGAAGGAATGCGACTGGAATCCCACTAAGTTGTTGTGTCGTTGGCTCTAACAGGACCAACTATTACATAATATTGATTTCTATGAAGGGGTGGACCACGAAGGGGGCCGACCCCCAAGGAGTGTCAGTGAAAASTAGAGCTATCAACACTGCTACAAACCCTAGCCTCGCAAGTTTTGAAGATGACGATGTAAAACGTAATARATGACGGCCTGAATTTRCCATMARRMAAGATCATTAAACAGCAGACCGGTTCCCTCAACTTATAAAACGTCACGATRGGYTGAATTGACTCTTAGGGGGGAATCCGTCAGTGGGGACGGGAAGTGTGCGATGGATTTTGCCATCTACTTATTTCCATATTAAATTTAAAATATCTTCGCTATGGTTTTGCCTAGGACGTACCACTAATTTGATAAATTCGTTTTATGGGAAAGGAAAAAAAATAAAATTCCCCTTGATTCAAATCTTTCTATTGACACCTTTGTAGGGATTTGTTTTTCATCATTATTTTAATGGCCCACAAGAATTACAAATCGGTTTTAGTGGAGTTGATTCTTCTTCACAGATGAGAGTGCATTCTAATAATAATCATTGTGAAAGGTAATGTCCGTAGCCATTCCGTACGTTTTTTGTAAAATCTGATCCGGCCTGTAGCTGCGCTACAAATATCTGAATCGAATCCAATAAGGGCACCGCGCGTAATATCGTATAGTTTATTTGACTGTACAATTCATATAGCGAGCGGGGTTTTGTTGGTGATATAACTATGCGGAGCCTGTAAATATCATTTGAATTATTAGAAGCTGCCAGACGAGGCAAGGGCGAAGATGCATGGGACTGTGGCTCATGACAGAGGTTGAGCTCCGTGATACTCCGAGGTTTAGACCCGTCCTGCTTTTTACGTTTTCTGAATTGGTATCGAAGTTGTGACATCAAATCCCATGCAGGGCAAAGAGAAAAGAAACAGATTGCTGAACTTGACTCCGAGGACATGGCTACGGCCTCGTCTGGCGGTGCTGAACTGGTGCTCGATGATGCATCTTATTAACCCGCGCCGCTGCGGTTGTTGGCCCGACAGCGATATGGCTCCCGAAGGGTATTTCGCTGTCTATGTCGGGCCGGATCGCACCCGGTTCGTGATCAAGACGGAATCGGTTAATCACCCTTTGTTCCGGATGCTGTTAGAGGAGGCGGAGAAGGAATATGGTTTCGACTTCGCGGGCCCACTCACTCTGCCCTGCCAGGTCTCTGTTTTTCGCGGGATTGTGGAGACCTTGAATACAGACTGGCGGTGAAGATTCTCTGAACGGGGTCGACGTCCTCCTGGGCTTGTCAGTAGCAGGGCTCTGGACATTCTGAACTAAACGAGTGTGGAAAGTTCAATTCATCGATCAGCTTGCCTGCCCATGGAGATTGCTGTGAGATACCGTCTGCCTTTTTCTTGATTTGCTTTATATTGCTGATTTGTTTGTCGTTATTATATATGCGTAGAGACTGTAGCAGAAACTCTGCATGTAGTTGTTTTGAGAAACTTAATAAGATGAAGCCCATATATACTATGGATCTGTTTCATTAAACCCAATTGTTGCTATGTTTTTATTTGGCTCTCTCTGCATGTGATTTGCTTTTGTCAAATAACTTTCTGTCTTGTAATATAATATATATATTAAAAGTGTAGAATATAAGCTCAAATTTATTTATTTTCATTTTGGATTTATCACGCATTTATTTTGATTTGTATTTATTTTGATTTTGGATTTATCACGTTCTGTTATTTATATTTTTACGTGCAAATATTTTGTCAAGGTTTTTATTGATATGTTTTTGAGGTGCAAATATTTTGCCTAAAATTAGATCAAATATTGTTGTAACTTCATATTGTTGTAACTTCAGATTTGAGTGATTAAGTATGTATAATTTAAGTGATTAGAGGATTTTCAAAGTTTTGAATCCATTTATGCATTTAAAAATGCAATTTAAACAACAGAAAATGGTGCTTTCACCAGATCTAATGTTTAGGAAAAGCATATATATACCCTAGGTGTTATTTGACTACTAAAGTCTAAGAAAGTTTACATACCCTAACCCTCTTTGGATTTGAACCCCTATCTATCTATCTATCTATCTGTGTTATATATATATATGTGTGTGTGTGTCTTATTGATATAATTTATTTTTTTAAATGTTATGTGTGAGCTCTATATTAAACATCTAAGGAATTACACATTTTCTTCACATTGTGTACATTTAATATTTTATTTGTTGTAGCCTTGTTTATGGGACAAGGGATCCCCTTGGGGTAGCTATTTGAGTGCTAAAGTCTATGGAGATGTGCATAACCTACCCCCTCTGTATTTAAACACACATTTAATTTACTTATGACACACATATTTTTTTAAATTTCTTGTGTCAACTATACATTAAGCATTGAAGGAATTACATCTCCCTCATACTAGGCCAGGTTGTAGAAAGTGACTATTTGTGAAATAAATATGTTTTTAAAATATTTTATTTAAAGTGAACATTAAAATATTTTATTTATTGTTCATATTGAATTTTTTGTTTTATTAATATTTTTTTAGATATAAATTTTGTATTAAAGATTGAAACAGTTACACATCTCCTTATATTGTGAAGTAGAAAAACTGAATAAAAAATAATTCTAGCTTAAAATTATTTTATTTTAAATAGTGAAATAATCTATGTAAGAACATTCATTTTTTTTGTTATTACTATTTGGTAAATGTCACATGTCAATTCCCTGTTGAGAATGGAAGGAATTACATACTTTACAAAGCCTATTTCAAAACAATGAAATGTTTTGCCTAAATTGTTTTATTTATATCAACCTTTATTTATTTTTTCTTTTTTTTAATTTCAAGATAATACAAATTTTACAATATTATCAATTTTGTTATTCCTCATTTTCATAATTATTTAGATAATTTAATTTAATAATAAAAATAAAAAATAAAACCTACAAATTTACAATTTAAAATTCTTATTAATAATTTAAAATTATTTTTTTAATTTAAATTAAGATATGCTTATTTTGATGAACAATGTAATACAATGAAATTTATAGAATGATCGACCCCATATATATATATATATATATATATATATATATATATATATATATATATATATATATATATCTTAATCATTTGTGAGGTTTATTGATAAGTATGAGGGAGATGTATAGTTTCTTCCAGGTTTAATATAGATTTGATATCAATATTTATGGTGAATTGAATAACTAAAGGGTTTCTACTTTGCAGTAAATATGAACTAAGATTTATACTTATGGTAAATTTTAAAAAATATTTATACTTTGAGGTGAATTTGAATGTTTTATTTGAATGAGAATTTGAATAATGAATAATTTTTAATGGATATTTATACATGTTGTGAAATCATTTGCATAATTTTCTTCTTTTATTTTCATTTTTTTTCAATATGAGCACTTCACCACATAGTCCAAAAAATCAATCGGTAAGGAATGTGTAGGAAAGTCACCCTAGATATTGTTTATGAACATATATAATCATTAGAGAAAATGAGAGTAGTGAAACTACAAAAAAAGTTAAACACAATGATTGATAGAAAATTTAGATTGTTGGAAGACCATAGATAGTGAATATAATAGTAGGGTTCAAGACTCAATTGCAAAAAATGAAGGCTAGAATACAAGAAATGGAAAAACAAAAACAATCACCCAAGAAGGAGAGGTAGAAGCAAATTTCAACATCAGAGATAGGATGAAAGAAGTAAAAGAAAAAATAAGTAACAATTTGACCCTAATTAATTTGGAAAAGAAATTGGATATCAAACCCATCAACGAAGAAATGAATAATCAAGTTGGATTATGAATGTAACAAAAGAGCCTTGAACCTCATAATTTTTGTTATAAAATAATACCAAAGAGATTAAAAAAATGGGCTGAAGAGTTGCAAAGTAAGTTGTAATGACCATCAATATGGCATAATCACTAAATATTCAAGATTAAAAAGGTTATCAATATTTATAAATGAAGACCTCATTCCAGAAAACCAAATTCAATTAAAAAAAGAAATTCAAAAGATTAAAAAAGAAAAGAAAAAAATTAAGCAATAATTAAAAACCTAAAAAACTATTATTAAAAATAAAGACATATATAATTATAATAAATAAAAATTTAAAACACATAACAAAATTCTATAAAAAAATAATGTAGTTTCTTTACCGTTTCTACTTTCGTAAGTTCACATAGTCCATTTTATTTCAATTGATATTAATAATCATCACTACTATGTACTTTAAAAATTATAACATAAATAAACTTTAAAAGATATATTTTTATTTTTATTTATATTGTGCGAAAAAAATATTACAGATATGTTTATAACATTTTTTACAAATACAATTACAAGGTAAGTGGTGGGTAAAGTTGTAAGTTTCTACAATTTAATATTTTAAAAATAATGTGTGTTTATATAAAATATAAATATTTTATTTAAAAGTTCTTATTTGTAAAATATAAAACATATTATTATTTATATTTTATTTAATTTTCATAAATTTGTATAACTAAATTGATAAATTTTATCGTTTTTCTTTAAAATTTACTCCATTTCCATTCTTTTGTATTTAAACACGACATTTTGACCTATGTAAATAAATTTATAATTTATAATTATTTCCTATGCAAATTTTATGATAATGTTTAGCATTTAGTCATTTATTATTTTATACAAGATTACGTTTTAAACCTTTCTATGACCGAAATTGACAAGAATGTGATTGTCACGTTGCCATTTTATTAAGCTGGTTAAAAATAATAATAACAATTAAGAATTTATATATTATAAAGTTATTTAATAATAACAAATACAAATTTATATATCATAGGTTTACTTGAATAAATTGGATCATTTTTCAAAGACATGTTGGAGAGATATGCTATTAATGAATAGGTCATTGAGTGTAATTGGGTTGAGAGGAAAAATAATATTTAAAAATTTAAATTTCACAAATGAATCTATATAAATAGAAAAAAAAAATGTTATTTAATATATATATATTTTTTTATAATGATTATTTTAATTATTATATAAATTCACAATAGCACTATGATATCAAAATTGCTAAATAAACCTAAAATAATACTAAAAGCAATCCACATGACATAAAAATATAAATAATAATCAAATTTAGTAATCAAGTCAATCTTTTTAGCACATGAATATGAAACAACATAACTTAAGAAACAAAGGAGAGGAGGGTCAAGGTGGGGTTTTCAATTAAATTAAACATATGCATTTATAGAAATTTAGGTAATGATCAATAACGAAGGACTTATAGACCAGTCCATTCACCAACATAGATATTGTGTAGAATAACTTCTAATCTATATTCTCGACCTTGTACAAAGTTTTAAAAGAGCATGTTCTTGAGTGTAACTTGCTCACATAAAACTACTAACAACACAATAGAAATGAGACGAAGAACAAAATTAAGATTCTGCAAATATTTTTTTCAAGATAGTTCTTTATATCCTACATCTAAAAGGTAGTGGTGAAGTGAGGATGTGGGTTCACTAGGGTTGTATGATGTTGAGTGCTCTATTTTTAGAATTGATCTCCATAGCTCAATGCAACTCTGAATGTGACTTCCCTGCTCCTTGTTCTTTAGTGACATGTAAGGATGGGTTTGTTACTTGACTTTGTAAGGTTTATGAGACTTCTATTATTAGTGTAATTATGAAAAGTCAAGACCAATTCCCATCAGAAATCTAATGGTTGTTCTTTTTCTTCTTCTCAATTGAGAGTTGTCTCATTAAAATGATAAAAAGTTTATGGTTATTGTTCAATTTTCATAATCAAAACTTCTCCTTGAAGTAAATACTATCCAACACATTGTTGAGTTTTTTCTAGTGAAAATGTTGATTGAGTTGTATGTAGTCTTTGATTTTTCAAGTGTGCATACACACGAAAATACAAATTCTATTATGCAATCCAACTACCATAGTTTCTCATGCATACAATTACTCAAGAAAATAATAAATATAGATCACTCTTTAGTTTATTCCTAGGGAAGAATGTTCTAGTACTATTAATAGTTGTATGTTTTTTGACCCCATTTCCAAGGTATTCTTGAAAGATTCAAATATTATACCTATGTATAGTACTCTAGGTGATTATTTTGTTTTGAAATATCATACATATAATCTATAGCTGAACATTCAATCAAAAAACATATAATTTACTATTAAAAATTATAATTGTTTTGCTCATATTATCAAATTAATCATATTTATGTAAAAAATAGGTGAATTTTTAACCAAATTGGTGAACATTTCTTTTAGAAAATTTCCAAAAAATGGCTAATTCGTGAAATTTAACGCTTTCATTTCTACCAACATCCTATGTGTGTATATATAAATTGGTGTGAACCCAACATTRGAAAATATTTATTGCTCCATCATTAATTAAGAACTTGAATGAAAATTAATGCTAGTGTTTCTTATTGTCTGTTTACAAGTTAGTATGGTCATTTTATTTCCCTTAGATTAAACTATGTTGTCCCAAAATGAGAATAATTTCTTCCAAAAAAAACTATAAATGAATCAATTTTATTAATGAAGCTAGTAAACACACCCACCTAATATACAAAACTTGCATAACATAAGTCTCATGTGAATGACATGTTTGATGTTGAAACATAGTAATTAAAGAGACCCAATCACTATAGAAATAGAAGAGACACATGGTAACAAATAAACCAACTATTATAGGAATACTCCAAAATCACCCTCTCACCTCAAGTTGAATGCATCATTGCTGCCAAGAATATCATATGAAGGATCGATAAAATGTAAAAAACAATAGGCCCAATTCTTACATGGGAATTATAGGGAAATATGTTGTCACTATAATATTCTAAGTGTAAGATTTCATGGATTGTTTGCAGTGCCAAAATTTTTATAACAATAAGGGATTGCCCATACTCTTTCTTATCCACCATCATTACCAACAATGATATTTATATTCATTCAATTTAAAACCAACAATAAATCTATCCAATGCCATGTGAGTTAATTTCATCGATTTAATATTGGAACAAGACACAATCAATATTCGACCAAAATAGGAAGATAAGCGACCTCTACAATGGCATGTAAAACCCATATGTATCTATCATACAACCATGTATAACCTTGGTGATATTTACAGTTGTTATAGCACAAAATTCCACACCTATGGATTTGTGCCATGGCCCAACCCTTTCCCAATGCTTGGTAGAATTCTCCCCTAAACTACCTCTCAAAAATAATTTTAAAAACATTCCCTAAGAGCATATCTATGGGGTTTTTTAGTGAAACACATGGACATCTGCGCCTTTCCACACTGCAACCCACAAATGCCCTGAAAATTTGTGTAAAATAAAATAATTTTGTGTTTTCGGGTAGTTTTTTTGGTTGGGCTTGTTTCCCAACGAACCTTGCATGTACTCAACAAAATTCAACTCCCCAAACCTCTTTGGGAATATATAAAACAATCATGGAGGAATAATTAAAGGTCAAGTCCTTTTATGCAAATTTATGCTACCAACATCTAGCAAGCCTCCCTTCCCTATAATGTTTTGAGAAACATCCCCTTTCGTCTGGAAACTCCTTTTCCAGAACTTCTTTCTCACTTTATGTGGCTATAGGGTGTCTCTTTATCCCTATATGAGTCAATGAAGTAATAATACACTGGTTGAGTTGAATCTTGAGAATTCTTCGAGGAAAATAGACAGTTGGCTTGGAGACGGTACCTAAAGGTTGGATAAGGTTGTAACTTACCTTTTGCACTTGTTGATAATAAAAGAGATTGTTTTCCCTAATAGTTTGTTTTCGATGTATTTTTATATTTACACTTACCTTGAATATGACATATAATATGCACATGTTTTTGATTGCATAACTACTTTCGTTGCAGTCCTTGTTTTATATCTATATTATAGGCTGGTTCCAATAGTAGATCAAGATATCGTCAACAAATTGGTGCAGGGATCGACATAATATGTGAGAACAAGGTGCACTTTATTTTATCCTCTCTATCCATACTTCCTCCTAATTTAAGTAGTTATTTTATTTACCTTTTTTTTGCTTGTCATTGATGGAAAATTATTGTCTATTCCACTTAGTATTGCTATGTTGTGATCCATACCCAACATCATAGGGGAAAATCCCTTAGTCACCAAAATTTAATAAATGGTTTAGGGATGCATATGACCTTTAAGAAAAGAAAGGTTTTCCCTTAATTCACATCAACAAGTAAGAGCATTTCTCAAGAGAAATGGGTATGGCCTAGGAAAAGATACATTTTCCAATCGATTATTAATAATGTCTAGGTAAGTAGAAATTTGACCTGTGGAAGGAAGAATTAAATTCTCAGAGAAGACATAAATTCACTAACATCCATAATGAAACCAAATCAGCAACTCCCTATGGAAATGCAATGACTCTAGAATAATATCCATTGATCTCCAATTCAGTAATAAAATGGACATTGAGTAATTCATATTTGTTGGATTTTGTAGAGAAATATTCCATAAGTATTTTTTGAATGATGCTAACATAAATACAATGGAGAATTGTTCAATTCAACCTTGAATTCAACTATAAAGATCACATTGAGCATACATAAGAACAATAATAACTCATACAGAATATTTCATATATAATTCAAGACATCTCAAGGAAAAATTGATCACATAGTGATGAAAGAATGCACATAATGGACACATATATTTTACGCTCGAACCCCAAATGGGAAAACTATCTTGGAATGGGGTCTCATTCTATTTCAACAATATCTAGTTACAATTATTTAATGGATCTCTATCTATCCTCATTTCGTTGGAAAAAAAGACCCTTTCAAAGTGAAAGTGTCTGAGTAAATAGGAAGCATTGAGGTATTGAGAAGGGAAATAGGGTTACCTTTCATTTCCCATTCCTTGGTGTCTTCTTCTCTCCTATTGTGTTTTTCTTTTCTCATTTATTTCTTTTCTTACTCTCTTTCTGTCTGATTCAGTTTTACATTTACATTGTATTTTACACAGTTTACTAACATCCACTGGTTTCCAAATTGAATTGTAGGTATTGATTCTTACAATGATTTTTTGGTGTGGATCAATTTTGGATCACACCTCCCCATTGAGAGTATTTTTGGTCTACAAAACCTTGATGGAAACTAGTGTAGATCAATGTACCTTTTGTCTACTTCTCTAGAATATGGCATTGACTCTCACTCATAGATATAGGTTTAGTTTTTTCTCAAGGTCTATCTCTTGACTTTATATATTATATTTGGTCTTGGATATGGCTTTGGATTTAGTTCCTAGCTCGCTTATTTTCACAATGCAAAGGTCTAATCACTAACTCTCATCCTAAGAAATATCTAGATCCAAACTCTACAATCAAAATTGATTGCCATATCTCTTATACTTGGAGATGGTCCATATTGGTTGTCAATGAAGCCAAGTTGAATTATATCCTTTTTTTTAGTGTGATCTTAGCAAGTGATGACATCACAAAACAATTCCACAAGAGATCATTTCGTTATTTTCTTATGCTAGGACCAATTGCTTCTTGACATGGAAACAATTCTCTATTTCCATGTCAATTTAATTACCATATTGCATTCCCCTACATGAAATTTGTAGGAGTTTTGATCATTGGTAAGTTATTGCAACCACTGGTGATTAGTTTTCCAACCATATTGTAATGAAATAAATGTTATGTTTCCTCTCTCCTTCTTACATAAAAAACTACTTGCATCATTGTTGAGGATGACCTCTTATGCTATTGGAACTCCTTGGAATTGTTTTTCTCCTTGGAATATAGATGTAGTGATCTCTTTATCCTCTTTAATATTCAATATACACACTCTTATATCCACTATGTGGTTTTTGGGGTGAATCATAGGACGAATTCACCAACACTTTTCTTTAGAATGCTGAGTCAAGTTGAAATAATGGAAAATTTTCTTGGTATTACTGTATGGAATTATTTACATCCTCCTCCACTCCATGTGCCTCTAAGTTAAATGTTTGATCAAGTAATCCTTCTTTACATTCCTACTTTAAAAGCAATTTGAGTTTTAGTGTGTGACTTTCTTCCCCCAACAAGATGCCACCCAATGGCCTTTCTTCCAACAAAATGAAGATATATTGAGTACTGATTGTTGGTAATGATATGCTCATTCCTACTTGAAAAATGACAAATAAGGGAGTCTGTGTCTAATGCAGGCCTCGTGGTCTYCTTCTCCTTCTTTCCCTAGTTGATTGAGTCACTTATGATTTTTAGTGATGGTGTAGACTGAGTATTTGAGATCTTCTCATAACTTCTCTTCTACAATCCACCACAATAAGTCTAAGGTAGTATTGGGATACCACCATCATGCGAAACCTCTCTTTATTTTGATTATTAGGCCATCTCTGTCATGTTTTTAACCTTCACAAGATTGGTCTTCATCAACATGGGATTTTCCTCTCTTCCATTGAAAACTAGGCCTTCATGTTTGACCATAAGTGTAGCTATAATGGAGCATAGGATGCCTTATCTTCTCTTTCTTATCCATTGTCCATTGTATCCCATCCAATTGAACAATTTCAATCCAATTCCTCTAATATGGTTTTCAAATTCGCCAAAATTCTCTTGTTAAAATTCAAAGAAAAATAATCTTACGAAAGTTGTCTTAATCATGGTGCTAGCCTCGATACTGGCAATGGAAAGTGGATTTTCTTCCTAGGTCTCTTGGAAAATTGCTTGTAGCTTTTAAAATTCTTCTTCCTTCATTTCCAACTCTAGGTGTAGTTGATTCATCATCTAAGTGAGCTTCTCCTCCTTTAAAATATCCATGTAGACCACTTCTCTCCTAAGTGTACAATGTGGAATCTTCTCTTGCCAATCTACCATAACTACAATGAGGGAGTATTGGTGTTCAAAAAATATCTTATGTAGAAATGGTGATAGTATAGTTGAGCTACGAGGGTTCTTGTCCATATTTTCCATCCTTTGGTCAAACTTTCAAACGTTCTCCTTTAAGTGTTATTTATCTTTTGTTAAGAACCAAATATCAATATAGCATAGAAAAACCTCAAAAAAAGTACTCAATGCCTTGAAAAAGAGATAATTTCAGATAATAAGTCTCTTCGAGGGGTAAACCTCCTTTTACCCCACTTAAATGTTTAAGTAACAGATGATTCAAAATGAAAATGTCTCCTTGGTATATATAGGAGACTAGGAGGTATAATTACAACTAATGGCCTAAAGCCGACATAAATAAAATAACATTACTAATATAATATGCCCCAATTAAGGGTAATGAGCTAATATTAGGGCTTAACATGCCCCTCCCCTTGAGACAAGTGTTGTCTGCAACACTTGAGTAACTCTGGATGCTTCTATATAAAAGGCTTATCTTCCCAAGTGGAATCTTTAGCTGGTAGTTTCCTCCATTTAATGAGATACTCTGAAATGGATCTATTCCTCAGCTGTAAAATTATTTTTCCTTCCTTGTCAAGTTCCGGCAATATAGTTTGAACTAGGATCTTGTCACCTATAAGCTTGTTTAAGCATGAAACATGGAAATCTCGGTGTACTCGTGAAGATGCAGGCAGATCCAATTTGTATGCCACAGTACCAATCTTTTACAACACCTTATAAGGGCCATATTACTTTGGTGATAATTTATTATCATTCTTCACCATGATCAATGAGTGTTCTCTTTTCGCCATGATCAATGGTTGTTATCTTTTCAGAATGATCAACAACCATGATATTTTCGCAAGTTTGCACTTCATGAATTCTTCCGGTTGATTTCTTTGACTGCTTCCCTCTATGAGTCAGCGAAATGATGATCGGCTATCATGCGTCCTTTGGTGATGGATGGTCCTGATGATTTTGGGACTTGTCTCGTGCACCTTCCCCTGGATCCAACGGTTGTTGGTGCACACGCCAGATCTGACAGTGTGGGTCTGATTCCTCCTGCACTCACCTCTCGCTGTCTGGACGTGGATTTATACGGTCCAAATCTTCTCCTCACATCTTATCCGATGGCTATTGTGCTCTCCCTTATGATCTTTTGTGCCTTTTTCCTGGTCTTGGAAGATTCCAACTCTTAGAATAGTTTGATCTTTTCCTTTCCTGCGAATCCAATTTCTGGATCTCGTGAACACTTTATGAAAGTGGTATCCCTTCTGAGCTTCGTCCCTTGAAATTTTTTCGGTCTCCCACGCACACCTTGCATTCTGTGGATTTCAAAAAACTCAGTTCGAAGGATTTTCTTGAAAAGAAAATGCTTCTCACCCACTTGGCGTTATTCACTCTTGTTCTTCAAAACTTGTGGGTTTCTTAACACTATGCACACTTTTCACCTGGTCTAAGTTTCTCTGAATCTCCCTCTGAACTTCTCTGAGTCAATCTTGGCTCATTTGACGCACTCCTTACGTTCGTGATGCACACCTTCCATATAAGTATTAGAAGAGAAACGATTGAAACTCATCCAGTTTCATCACAACTTCATACAATCAACTTCTCGACTTCTCATACATGAAAATGAATTTATAACAAGTCATACACACAGAATAAAACTCATTCAATCTCATGAGAAAATGAACATAGTCCACAAATTTGGGACAAATTTTTGTCTGTTCTATTCATTCATGAAAAAAAAAATAAAAAAAATTACATAGTGTTTCTGCTATTCTACTCTGCTCTACTATGTTATGATATGTTTCAATACAATACTGAAAACCCTATCTAAGGATTGGCTCTGTGAGCTCTCTCGTCCTGTTCTGAAATCCATCGTTTCATATTTTAAAACTCCTACCTAATATATTATATTACATTAGCTACATGTTTCTTCCAAATAGAGTCAACACTCCATATCTGCAGTTCTTACAGTCCTTAGAGACTTTACAAACAAGTTACATTTCAAAAAAATATCTCAACAACCCAATTAAATTCCAAGTTAAATGATTGACTAGAAATTATGTCCATGCTGATATGTCCTCTGTTTTCGTCCATGTGTGCGTTGTTGTCTTTGAAGGCAATGCTCCCCTCCATGTGTGCGTTGTTGTATTTGAAGAAAATGCTCCTGCAACATACTCCTTTGGTTAAAAAATATTTCATGGACTCCTATCCATGAGCTCCTGTACTGTCCTTACATGTTTCAAAATATTAGGTTCTATGACCCGACTTGCATCTTCCATTGGATGATCTTTCCACTTCACTAAGTACTCAGGATATTTCTTTCGCCTGGTTTTCTTTCCATCCCTTTGTTCAATAATTTTTTCCATCTAAGGTTTTTCTGTTATGGGGAGTTGTTCTTTCCAGTGAATTTCTTTCTGATCATCTAATTCTCCTGCTTCATCTCTCCTATAAGGAGACAGATCTACAACATTGAATATCAGAGATATCCTAACATTGTCTATCAACCCAATATCATAACCATTGCCTCCGAATTTTTTGAGAATCCTGCATGGTCCTATCTTCTTCATCTTTAACTTGTTGTATGTTCACATTGGAAACCTCTCTTTTCTCAAATGAGCTAAAAATTCATCTCCAACTTAGAATTGAACTTATATTCTCTTTTGATCAACTTTTCTCTTGTATTTTTGGTTGTTGTCCTATAGTTGTTCTCTAACTTTGTCATGGAGTTTCTGCATTTTTGTTGCAAAATCATTTGCTCGAACAGTTATGAACTCATCTTGATTCAAATTTATCAACTCTGTAATACCTCTTGCTTGTGTACCATAGACAATTTCAAATGAACTTTTCCTTGTACTCCTGTTCACTGAATTGTTGAACACAAATTATGTCTGTGCTAGAATCTGATCCCATTGTTGACCTTGCTTAGCGACTAAACTTCTCAACAATTTTCCCAGACTCCTATTTACAACATCGATCTTCCCATCTGTCTAAGGGTTATATGATGAACTAAAGGATAAATTCATTCCCAGTCTCTTCCATAGAGTCCTCCAAAAGTTTCCTATGAGTTTGGTGTCTTTGTTTGAAACTATGTTCTTTGGAAATCCATGTAGTCTTACTACTTCTCTGAAAAACAAATTGGCGATGTGTGTGGCATCATTTGTATTCTGGCATGGTGTGAAATGTGCCATTTTGAGAATCTGTCTACCACAACAAATATGGAATTGCTCCCTTTTTTAGTTCTAGGTAATCCCAAAACAAAATCCATATTGATTGCATCCCACAACCTCTCTCGAATTGGTAGTGGCTGATACAAACAAGTGTTTTGTTGTCTTCCATTTGTATACTAACAAAATATACATTTTTACACGAACTTCTTCACTTCTTATCTCATGCTCGACCAATAGCATGAGTTGTTCAACTGTGCAAATGTCTTATCGTGACGAAAGTGTCCAACTAAACCTCCACTATTTTTTTCTTTCAACAAGTTGTCTCTCATTGAGCATTTCAGAATGCATAATTGGATTCCTATGAATAGTAATCCATCCTGGATCAAATATTAAGTCTATGGGCTTCTGTCTCTCAATAAATTATTCTTGCATTCCTCATAAGCTTCTTTGAAATCTGCATCTTCTTTATACATATCCTTGAGGTGTTCGAACCCCAAAGTCTCAACCTAGAATTCCTGTACAATCAAATTTCTTTTGCTCAAAGCATCTGCGACTTTGTTAGCAGTTCCATCAATGTGTTTAATAAAAAAAGTAAATTTTTTCATAAATTCTACCCATTTTGCATGTTTATGATTCAACTTTTCTTGCCTAGTAATAAATTTCAAAGCATGATTATCACTGTACAAGACAAATTCTTTAGGAATTAGATAGTGTCTCCATTTTTTCAAATCTTGAATCACTGCATAAAACTCCTTGTCATATGTGGAATACTTTTGCTTGGAATCATTCAGTTTCTCACTGAAATAAGAAACTGGCCTATTATCTTGACTCAAGACTGCTCCAATAGCTAATCCACTTGCGTCACATCTCACCTGAAATGTTTTTCCAAAATCTGGTAAGACCAGAATTGACTGCTCTGTTATTTTCTCCTTAAACACTTTGAAACTTTTCTCAGCTTCCTCTATCCAATTGAAGAACTTGTGTTTCTTCTTCGTAGTATCAAACATGGGTGCACATATGACACTGAAATTTCTAATGAATTTTCTATAAAAAATCGCTAACCCATAAAAAATTCTTACCTCAAATACGTTGCTCGGTGATGATCATTCTCTGATCACTCTCACTTTTTCTAGGTCCATCTTCAATTCATTTGAAGAGATTACAAAACCCAAATATATGAGCTCCTTGTTCATAAAATAACTCTTCTTCATATTTATCAACAATTTATCTTACTGTAACCTTAACATCGCTAGCATCAAATGTCTTCAGTGTTCATCCTTTGTCTTATAGAAGATTAGTATGTCATCCAGATATACTATGACAAATTTTCCTTTGAAGTCTTTTAACACTTCATTCATTAATCTCATAAATGTGCTTGGTGAATTTGTTAACCCAAACGACATGACCAACCATTCAAAAAATCCTTCATTTGTCTTGAATTTTGTTTTCCATTCATCTCCCTCTCTCATTCTTATCTTATGATATCTACTCTTCAAGTCTACCTTGGAAAAATAACTTGCTCCACTCAAACAGTCCATCAAATCATCCATCCTTGGTAAAGGAAATCAGTATCTAATGGTTATCTTATTGATGGATTGAGAATCCGTACACATTCTCCATCCTCCATCCTTCTTTGGACTTAATACAATCGGTGTTGCACATGGGCTTAGGCTTTCTCTGACTAACCCTTTATCTAACAACTCATGGACTTTATTTTTGACCTCCTCATTCTCTCTATGTGTCAACCTATAAGCTACTTTGTTTGGTAAAATAGCTCCTAGAATAAGGTCAATATGATGGCTTACGCTCCTAATGGGTGGCAATGAGTGTGGTAACTCATCCATGACTATATCAACAAAGTTTTCTAATAGTTCCTGGGTTTCTATAGGAAAATCTTCTACAAAAGTATTTGTAAGGACAACTCTAGGCTTCCTCACTACAACAAACTATATTTCTTTCTCCTTCTTGACTTCATTCAAGAGTTCCTTCCCGCTCATGAGAAGTATTCTTGAACTAGCTTTTGTCTTTGTCTCCTTGTCCTCTATGCATAACAACATCAGTGTTCTACCAATTTTATCTAGGGTATAGGTATTTTTCCTTCCATCATGAATAACTTTTTAGTCATACTACCGCGACCTCCCCAATAGAACATGACAGACATCCATAGGAATCACTTCACACAATATTTCATCTTTGTAACCTCCTATTTTAAATTTAACTTGGCATTGTTGATTTACCATGACTTGATGTCCTTTCTACAACCACGATACCTTGTATGGATTTGGATGTGCAATTGTTATTAGCTACATCTTCTCCACCATCTCTGTGGATACTAAATTTTCAGTTCTCCCACTGTCTATGATCACCTTGCAAACTTTGTCCTTCGACTTGCAAGCAATTATTAAAAGGCTTGCTCGTTGAACTGGTTCCTCTAGTTCCTTTTCTGGTTTAAGAAGAATTTTCCTCATCATGAGGTTTCTTCCTCCTTCTGCAGCTTCTGCTTCCACATGATTATGTTCTTCGGAAATATGTGCTTCTCCTCCTTATTCCCTTTTTCTTTCAAGACATTCCCAATATTTGTGTCCTTCTTTTCCACAGGTATAGCATTTAAATACGCCTCCTCTGGCTCTTCCTCTTCCTCTTCCTCTGGAAAAAGAACTTCTTCCACCATGTTGTCCTTCTTTAGAACTTCCACCCTTCTCATGGTGACTATGTTGTTTTTCAACTTCAGGCTTCAGCTTCTAGAACTTCTCTTTGCTGGTTCCCTTGCCTCTGCTTGAATTTCCGCCTCTGCTCCATTGGCTTTAGTTCCTAGCCAATTTTTTCTCAGCTTTCAAGGCTGCTTGATAAGAATACTCGATTGTTCTAACTGAGATCATGCTGATCTTCTCTTGGATTTCATACCTCAACCCATTGATATATTTGGCTATATTCTCTTCAACTTCTAAATTGCCTTCATACATAGGTACCTCTATCCTTTCTCTGGCTCCTACCTTTGAAACAAATTTTATCAAGCGATCTTGTGTAGCATCATCCACGTCATTTGCTTCGACCTCTGCTTCTTCACTCTTAGCTTCATTGGCATCACCAACATCTGGTTCTCTTCTTTGTGCTGTCTCCATAGCATCCAGTCTCATTCAGAGTCGCCTCATTTCTTCTTACATTTTTGCATTCACTCTGTGCCTTCTTGGTGGCATGATTTTACTGTGTCACCTAACAACATAAATCACATTCATGATACGACGATTGATACAAATTTTATCCCCTTCTCTTTTCGTCTGTTGTTTGCAAACAAACTCAAAATATAGCTTTGATACCACCTGATGCGGACCCATACCCTTCGGGGTCCTCGTGACCTCCCGATCACTGGATCGTTCAATCCCCTCGAGCTGCTACAACTCTTTGGTCCCTGCTGGCACCCCACGAAAAAATATTCATCAGTCCTTTTATGAAACTCTCCCTGTGAGAACAAGCACCAAGTGTGAGCTTCACCTCCACACGACCACGGGCTGTGACCGTGCGCCTACACAAAAAGTGTTTCCGGACTTCGACGTATGAACCACCCTTGAATCTCCAACTCCAGATAGCTAATTCCCAACGAGGGTTGAGCACTAGGCAAGCTCCCCTCGTATCCCTTCTCCATGTGACCACCACCTATGATCATCGATTGAGCCCAAAAGGAGCTCGTCGCGTTTCGCGTATTGATGATGTGAAGGAGTCGATTCCTTGTTATTCAAACTCCCGATCCTCGAAATATGATGGGTCTTAACTCATGCTATCTCCTTCCTTTAGTTCTACCACATGACCTCTGGCTATAACCTGGGACTAAACCTTCTGATATTTCCTTTACCTAGATCAACGATCAAGGTTTTCCTATGATTTGACGGTTCATATCATGTCGTGAGTCTGGACCTCGCGAGTCCTTAACTCTGCCCCTTTGACTTTCTTCAACAGTAAGTCAGCGAAATGATGAACTACTGCCACACGTCCTTCCAAAATGGACGGTCCTGATGACGTCGGGACAACCAACGGTTGTGATTATTTCGCAAGTCTACACTTCGTGAACTCTCCCGATTCAATTCTTTGACTTCTTCTCCCTTCAAGTCAATGAAACGATGACTCGTCACCACATGTCTTCCTTGACAATGGACGGTCCCATTGAGTTCAGAATGATCAACAACTATGCTCTCTTCACCAAGATCAACGACTATGCTCTTTTCGCCACGATCACCGACTGTGATATTTTCAGAATGATCAACGACCATTCTCTTTTCGTGAGTTTTCACTTCATGAATTCATCCGTTTCACTTCTTAGATGGCTTCCCTCTGCGAGTCAATGAAATGTTGATCGATTGTCATACGTCCTTTGGTGATGGATGGTCCTGATTATTTCGGGACTTGTCTTGTGCACCTTCCCTCGGATCCAATGATTGTTGGTCCACATGCTAGATCTGACGGTGCGGGTCTGATTCCCCTTGCACTCACTTCTCACTGTCTGGACGTGGATTTCGACGGTGCAGATCTTCTCCTCGCATCTTATCTGACGACTGTTGTGCTCTCCCTTCTGAGCTTTTGCACCTTCTTCCCGAACTTGGAAGATTTCAACACTTAGAATATTTTGATCTTCGCCTTTCTTGTGAATCTAATTTCCGGATCTTGTGAACACTTTATGAAAGTGATATCCCTTCTGATCTTTGCCCCTTGAAATTTATTCGGTCTCCCATGCACCCCTTGCATTCTAGGGATTTCAAATAACTCATTTCGAAGGATTTTCTTGAAAAGAAAATGCTTCTCGTCCACTTGTCGTTCTTCGCTTTGGTTCTTCAAAACTTGTTGGTTTCTTGACGCTATGCACACTTTGCACCTGGTCTGAGTTTCTCTCAATCTCCCTTTGAACTTCTCTGAGTCAATCCTGGCTCATTCGATGCATTCCTTGCGTTCGCGATGCACACCTTGCATACAAGTATTAGAAGAGAAACGATTGAAACTCAACCAGTTTTGTCATGACTTCATACAATCAACTTCTCGACTTCTCATACATGAAAATGAATTTATAACAAGTCATACACACAGAATAACACTCATTCAATCTCATGAGAAAATGAACACAGTCCACAGATTTGGGACAATTTTTTGTCTGTTCTATTCATTCATGAAAATAAAAAGAAAACTACATAGTGTTTTTGCTATTATATTCTTCTCTACTCTGTTCTAATCCGTTTCAATACAATACTGAAAAACCTATCTAAGGATTGGCTCTGTGAGCTCTCTCGTCTTGTTTTGAAATCCATCGTTTCAGATTTCAAAACTCCTACCTAATCTGTCCTATTACATTAACTGTAATACAACCAACAATCCATATCCAGAGTTCTTATAGTCCTTAGAGATTTTACAAACAAGTTACACTTTAAAATATTTTTCACAAAAATATCTCAACAACCCAATTAAATTCGAGTAAAATGCTTGAGATGTCCTTTGTTTGCCTCCACCTCTTTGAAGGCGATGCTCGTGCATTAGTAAAGTATTCCTTTTCTGGATTAAATTTTTATGACCTATAACGGAGATGGAGGCCCATCGAGCGAAATAAATAGGGCCCATTTTCAAAAACCATTTCTCTGTCCTCCTAATTGTGAAACATAATCGTGAAGAATCCTTTTGAGCAAGTTTGAGTTCAATGTAGTATGTAGGTTTCCAACAAGAGTTAAGAACATGTCGATAAGTACGTGATCCTTCGTGTATTGGATATAACTTCCCACTACTTGAGAATGAATTTCATACTTAGGCATTTCGACTGCTTTCAGAATACACAAACGAGGATTCCATTTGGTTGGGCCACCATTTGTCTTAGTGGAACCTTCGAGGATGGCTTCTTTTGGGAGGGGAACACTCCCACTGAATTGTTGGCCTAGGAAGGAATGCGACTGGAATCCCTCTGAGTTGTTGTGTCGTTGGCTCTAACAGACCCACTATTACCAAAGATTGATTTGTAGGAAGGGGGCCGACCCCTGCAAGCCCCATCAAGGAGTGTCAGTGAAAAGTAGAGCTATCAACACTGCTACAAACCCTAGCCTCGCAAGTTTTGAAGATGACGATGTAAAACGTAATAGATGACGGCCTGAATTTACCATCAGGAAAGATCATTAAACAGCAGACCGGTTCCCTCAACTTATAAAACGTCACGATGGGGTAAATATCATTTGAATTGTTATAAGCAGGCAGACGAGGCACGGGCGAAGATGCATGGGACTGTGGCTCATGACAGAGGTTGAGCTCCGTGATACTCCGAGGTTTAGACCCGTTCAGCTTTTTACGTTTTCTGAATTGGTATCGAAGTTGTGACATCAAATCCCATGCAGGGCAAAGCGAAAAGAAACAGATTGCTGAACTTGATTCCGAGGACATGGCTACGGCCTCGTCTGTCGGTGCCGAACTGGTGCTCGATGATGCATCTTATTAACCCGCGCCGCTGAGGTTGTTGGCCCGACAGCGATATGGCTCCCGAAGGGTATTTCGCTGTCTATGTCAAGCCGGATCGCACCCGGTTCGTGATAAAGACGGAATCGGTTAATCACCCTCTGTTCCGGATGCTCTTGGAGGAATTACATCTCCCTCATACTAGGCTAGGATGTAGAAAGTGACTATTTGTGTAATAAATATGATTTTAAAATATTTTATTTAAAGTGAACATTAAAATATTTTATTTATTTTTCGTATTAAATTTTTTGTTTTGTTAATATTTTTCTAGATATAAATTTTGTATTAAAGATTGAAACAATTATACATCTTCTTATATTATATTGTGAAGTAGAAAATCTGAATAAAAAATATTTCTGGCTTAAAATTATCTTATTTTAGATAGTAAAATAATTTATGTAAGAACATTCAATTTTTTTTGTTATTAATATTTGGTAAATGTCACATGTCAATCCCCTATTGAGAATGTAAGGAATTACATACTCTACAAAGCCCATTTCATTTTCAAAACAATGTAATGTTTTTTCTAAAATGTTTTATTTATATCAACATTTATTTATTTATTTATTTGGTAAATTTCAAAATAATAAAAATTTTACAATATTGATTGTTAATCTCATTTTCATAATTATTTAGATAATTTAATTTAATAATAAAAAAAATTAAAACCTACAAATTTACAAATTCAAATTCTTATTAATAATTTTAAATTGATTTTTTAATTTAAATTAGGATATGCTTATTTTGATGAACAATTTAATGCAATGAAATTTTGAGTATGATATATATATATATATATATATATATATATATATATATATATATATATATATATATATATATATATATATATATATNTGGTAGTATATATATAACCTACACAAATTTGTTAAATTTGTTAATTGTAGTGACAATTTATGCAAGCAAAAATATATATATTATTAATGGTAGTATATATATAACCTACACAAATTTGTTAAATTTGTTAATTGTAGTGACAATTTATGCAAGCAAATAAATCTTTATATATATATATATATTAATCATTTGTGAGGTTTATTGATAAGTATGAGGAAGATGTATAGTTTCTTTATGTTTAATATAGATTTGATATCAATATTTATAGTGAATGGGTTAACTGAAAGGTTTCTACTTTGCAGTAAATACGATTTGAGGTGAATTTGAAGGTTTTATTTGAATGAGAATTTGAATAATGAATATTTTTTAATGGATATTTATACATGTTGTGAAATCATTTGCATAATTTTCTTCTTTTATTTTTATTTCTTTTCAATATGAACACTTCACCACATAGTCCAAAAAATCAATCTGTAAGGAATGTCTAACAAGGTCACCCTAGAGATTGTTTATGAACATATATAATCATTAGAGAAAATGAGAGTAGTGAAACTACAAAAAAAGTTAAACACAATGTTTGATAGAAAATGTAGATTGTTGGAAGACTATAGATAGTGAATATAATAGTAGGGTTCAAGACTCAATTGCAAAAAATGAAGGCTAGAATACAAGAAATGGAAAAACAAAATCAATCACCCAAGAAGGAGAGGTAGAAGCAAATTTCAACATTAGAGATAGGATGAAAGAAGTAAAATAAAAAATAAGTAACAATTTGGCCCTAATTAATTTGGAAAATAAATTGGATATCAAACCCATCAAAGAAGAAATGAATAATCAAGTTGGATCATGAATGTAACAAAAGAGCTTTGAACCTCATAATTTTTGTTGTAAAATAATAGCAAAGAAACTAAAAATATATGTTGATGAGTTGCAAAATAAGTTGTAATGACCATCAATATAGCATAATCACTAAATATCCAAACTTAAAAGGGTTATGCATATTTATAAATGAGGATTTCATTCTAGAAGACCAAGTTCAATTAAAAAACAAAATTCAAAATATTAAAAAAATAAAAAAAAGAAAATATATAATAATTTAAAACCTAAAAACTATTATTAAAAATAAAGACATATATAATTATAATAAATAAGAATTTAAGACACATAACAAAATTCTAAAAAAAATCATGTAGTTTCTTACTTTCTTAAGTTTACATAGTCCATTTTATTTCAATTGATATTAATTATCATTAGTATCATATACTTTAAAAATTATAACATAAATAAAGTTTAAAAAATATATTTTTATTATTGATATTAATTATTATTAGTATCATATACTTTAAAAATTATAACATAAATAAACTTTAAAAAATATATTTTTATTTTTTATTTATATAGTGCAAATACAAATTATAAATACTTATTATAAAACATTTAGAAAAAAACTTTAAAATTTATAACATAAATAAACTTATAAAATTATATTTTTATTTTTTATTTATATTGTGTAAATACAAATTATAAATACTAATTATAAAACATTTAGAAAAAAATATTACAGATATGTTTATAATATTTTTAACAAATTGAATTACAAGGTAAGTTGTGGGTAAAGTTGTAAGTCTCTACAATTTAATAATTTTAAAAATAATGTGTGTTTATACATAATATAAATATTTTATTTAAAAGTTGTGATTTGTAAAATATAAAAATTTTTATTTAAAATTGTGATTTAAACATTTTGTATTTATATTTTACTTAATTTTCATAAATTTGTATATTTAAATTGATAAATTTTATGATTTTTCTTTAAAATTTACTCCATTTTCACTCTTTTGTATTTAAACACGACATTTTGACATATGTAAATAAATTTAGAATTTAGAATTATTTCCTATAAATTTTATGATAATGTTTAGCATTTAGT
>ML779653.1:83753-110370 GCA_009831015.1 Picea engelmannii
TTGAAAGTGTTTATATTGGCCACCTTTCAGGCCTTCAATGGTGTATATTATCTTATTCCTATCTCACCCAATGGGAAGTTTCCTCGAGTGAGAGGGATGTTAGTTGATGATCTTAGAATATCCATGTCCATGTGATCTATGTTAGTGTATCTTTATTCTTCTTTCTTCTTTTGTTTTTCTTATATTTCTACTGCTTTGACGTTTTTTAATGCTTAAACTATAAATTTTGATTTTTATTAATCATGTGCCTCTTCTCCCTATCTTTTCCACTCGACCTCTTCTTCTTTTATTTTCTTTTGTTTCTCTTTCTTACTTCATTACTTAACCACTAATAGTTTCTCATCCATTAATACTTTCTCTCATTGAAGCTAAACCTCCTCTTCCTTTATCTTCTTATTCTCTTTTGTTTCTTTATCTTCTGCTACTTTTATTTTCCTCTCTTCTTCATTTGTTGTTTCCTAGGTTGTTGTTGTTTCTACTTTGGCTAGTTTTTCTTCTTGAATTTTCTTTTGAGTCTCTCTGTCTCTTTACTATTATTATACCATACCTAGTGGATTTCCTCTCCTTTTGAAAATCAATTCATGATAAGTTTTGTCTGAACAACAAATATCCTCTTCTTACAAGACGTCAATCACACAATCCCATCTATATTTGCAATTACTACAATGGGTGTTGACGACTTTTAGGGGATTGTTTCTTTGGAATATCTCTTCGTTGAAGTGAAAATATGTTAGTTATTTTACTTTGTCTTCTCCTTCCTTGATATATTTGAATGAGCATGATCCAACCCAAAATGAATATGATTCCAGATATAATTCTTAACAATGCACATTGCTACACCCACCCTATGTATCACTATTTGATAATCAATCTCTTACAACACTAACCTCTTTAGGAAAAAAAATGGGAGCAAGTGGGGAGCCTTATTTTCTCCATATAACATAATGTATGTATCATATTCAAGGAGGTATAAATAAATTATCCTCCTTAATATGTATTTTGACTTATGAGTTATGCAAGGTGTTGGCGAAGAAAATATGAGATGGTAGAGGGGGAAAGAAATTATCACAGATCTTGTGATATTATAAGAGATATTTGTGCTCCAATAGAACTTTGTAGTATATGTGAATTGGATGGTCTTTAGGTTTCCATTCCTATCCCATTTTAGGATAAATGTGAACTACAAACATCATATCAAGGATGTATGATGGAATGTGAAAGCTTGCAAATTATTCTGGAGCCATGTGCTTTGTCGCTACAATTGCTTCACACAAAGTATAGGATAATATATTATCCCGATTGAAAATATAAATAGATCATGTCATATAATACATGAGAGGTACCCATGTCATATTTAATTTCTAAGCATTAGGTTCCCCATAAAGCCTGCATAGCATTTCCATTGCATATTGGTGTGGCAGCCTGAGAAAACTTTGGAGGTATTTGTTAGATGGCTTGAGAAAACTTTTCGGGTATTTGTTAGATGACCTGGTGTTGAACAACTTCCGTAGCTTGTACCAATTGTTCATATGTTATTTGGGGCTATGAGGGAGATAATTAATTAGGTTCTTATCTAGTTCCTTTTATCCTTCCTCTAGTTGATAAAAGGAGGCAATCACCAAAGCCTGGAAGGATGTTATTGGGAAGCCTTGGGAATTCAATATGTACCCAGTATCTAAGTGGACATATTTTAAAATCCATGAAATATTTGGACCTTGTATGTTCTTGTATGTCTTGAAATTAGGATATTCTTTGGGTGAGTATAGGAATGTCTCGTTATTGAACATTTCATAAAGTTCACCCCATTTGAGTGAAGATTCTTTATCAATGAAACCTTCAGTATCATTTTATACAGGCCCATGAGTGTCCATATATTCCTCTTGTAAATATATTCTTGCAGATTCCTCCTTAAGGGGATCCTTGTCTGCACCATGTGATCCTTTTATGGGAGGATTAATGGTTGAATATGCAACAAAAGATCATAGCAATATCTCAAAAAGATAATTTTTCCATTAGTATTAAAAAAGTGACTATAAAAACAACAAATATAGTACTTAATGATTCCAGATATGTAGATACTTGAGAAGTGGGAGGCCTTAGATGAAGATATAGAAATTTATTAAGGGTTTTGAGGATATCGGTGAGGAAGCGATTTCCTCACCAATACAGGCCATATTGGTGGGGAAATTATCTTCCCATTGATACAACTATTAGAGGTAGACCAAAACTTAGATAGATCCATGTCTCTTCCATTCATTCTAATATTGAAAACTAACCCACTAATTCCCTTGTTGTGTTAAAAATATAGGCTTGGAAAGGGAACGTGAAGTGTTAAACGATGACAACAAATTCCCAAGATTAGGATTTTAGATCCTATTATTCCAAATTGGTTTTAACTAAATGAGACCAAGGATAGGAGCGAATTCATTTTTAGTTTCATATGTAAATGTATTTATGTAATCCCATAGAGGAAGACATGAGTGAGAGAGGAGTGTGAGTGAGCTGTTGTAATCTCCTTGATCCAAATAATAAGACAACTGATACCTATGCTTGGTGGATGTAACCCTACCTTTGGGTGAACCATGTAAATATTTTTGTTTCTTGTTTGCATATTTATTGATTCTCTTATATGATATTTGTGTTTTCATATTTACAAATATAACAAGTGGTAACAAAGGGAGTTGGAGGAGAGGGTGTCGAGGGTGTGAAATTTCATAGGAGTAGTTGCATCTGTGTAAGGTGCGTCGAATTCCACATCATCACAGGTCCCTCCTCTAGAAGGGTGCAGTGTCTTACTCGCCAAACTTACTCTGTTTTGAAAATCCTCGGATCATCACAGTCCAACTCCATTGATAGGTGCGTAGAAACACTCAATTCACCGCAATCCAACTATGTGGAACAGTGCAACAAATCTTTGATATCGTCGCATTCCAGTTGTATCGTGAGGTGCGACGACTCCCTCAAATGTCACGGATCAAGAAACTTTCGCATGATAACATTTGTATGTCTTTTATTTTCAAAAATTAAAGGCATGGTTGTTGTTTGCAAAGTTTGAAAGGTTGACTTTTATTTATTACAAGTTGAAGGATCGAAGGTGAATGTTTAAAACAATTCAAAAAGTGGAGGGATTAAAGTAAAGGTGTATTTTTATTAAAAGTTTTTTTATTACAAAGGTGGATTTTAAATTTCCTTTTTTTTAATAAAAGGTGAGGAAAAGGTGGGGTTAGTAAAAAGGTTTTTTGATTAAACTTTTTTATTAAACCTTGTAAAATTTATACCATCATTGGTCCACATATTTTTTTTGAAAGGGCCTAGGTTATTATAATCAGTGGTGTTTTTTAGAATGTTTCCTCTAATGGAAAATACGTAGAGTGCTAAGTTCGAAATTGAGAAGTTCAATGGAAAGAACAATTTCGAGATCTGGAAGGTTAATATGGATGATCTTCTTATGCAACAAGGCATGGTTAAGGCACTTTTGGGAAAATCAAAGTAACTGATGACCATAATCGATGATGATTGGGATAAGATGGATGTGAGAGCATCGAGTCCCATACGCGTGTGTTTGGACAACGATGTTATGTTCAATATTGTCTCGGAGAAGACAATAGTCAGTTTATGGATGAAGCTCGAAATCTTATATATGACGAATTCCTTGACAAACATGATCTTCCTGAAAATACAATTGTACAGTTTGTGCATGAAGGAAGGTAGGAAAATAGTTGATCATTTAAATACTTTTAATACTCTTTTAGTATAGTTGGATAGAACGAGAGTGAAATTCGAATCTGAAGGTAAGGAAATTACATATTTATGTTCTTTGCCCGCGTCATGGGATCACTTTGTTACCTTTATTAGTTTCAGTTCAATAGAAAGTATCAAGTTTGATGATATTTTTGGAGCTTTACTGTCTAAGGAAACAAGGAAGAAATATAATCTAGAAACCTCTACATCTAAGGTGATGATGGTCAGAGGAAGACCTGAAGAAAGAGGACATAGTCAGAGGGATTTATCTTGGTCAAAGTCGAAGGGAAAAAAGAGCGATCTTAAGTGTTGGTTTTGTGGAAAATATGGACACCTGAAGAACGATTGTTGGAAGAGACAACAAGCCTCCAAATAATACCCTCGAAAAGAGATGAAGGAAGAAAACGCAAATGAAACAAGTTCAGCAGTAGGTACATGTATGACTGATGAAGTTTTATCAATTAGTATTGGTTCATGTCATGATTAAAAATGGTTATTAGATTCTAGTGCTTCAAATCACATGTGTCTTCATCAACATTGGTTTGTTACTTACAAGTCTATAGATGATGGTATAGTTTACATGGGAAAATGATATTTCATGTAAAGTTGTGGGAATTGGTAGCATTCGAATTAAGATGTTTGATGGAACTATTAAAATACTAACTGATGTGCGACATGGAACTGAGATTAGGAAGAACCTAATTTATTTGGGAGTCTTAGACACTGGAGGATATAATATTATTGTTCAAAGTGGATTTATAAAGTTCTGCAAAGGAATTATATTGGTTATGAAATCAGAGAAGGTTGATAACTTGTTTCTATTAGAAGGAAGAACTGGGTCAGATCATGCGACCACAGTATCTGAGAAAGATAATGATTCTGTTTTACTGTGGAATCAATGGTTGGGACATATAAGAAAACAAGGATTGAAGGTATTATCTGATCATAAGTTACTTCCTAGTCTAAAGTCTTTAAAATTAGATTTCTTCAAGCACTGTGTTTATGGAAAATAGAATAGGCATACATTTAAAACTGAAAGACAGACCAGTGAAGGAAGCCTTGATTATATCCATTATGATGTTTGGGAACCATTCCCTACTATTTCATGTGGAGGATCATTATATTTTCTAACTTTTACAAGTGGTTTCTCTAGAAAGATTTGGGTCTATATGTTGAAAAGTAAGGTTGAGTAAGGATGATGTATTTATAGTTTTCATGAAGTTTAGAGATTTAGTGGAAAAGAGCACTGGTAGATCCATTAAATGTTTAAGAACTAACAATGGTGGTGAATTTATGTCAATGGAATTTGAGAACTATTGCAAAGCATTTGGGATTGATAGGCATAAAACCACTACCTATACTCAACAAAATGGAGCTTCTGAATGCATGAACATGACTCTTCTAGAAAGAGTAAGGAGTATGCTTAGTAACGCCAATTTGCAACATGAACTACGGGAAGAAGAAGAAACTACATCTTGTTATCTGGTAAATCGATCACCATCAACAACAATACAATGCAAGATTCCTTAAGAGGTATGGAAAGGTCATCCTTGTAATTATTATAACCTTAAAGTTTTTGGTTGTGAAGCCTATGCTCTAATTCCTAAACATTAGCATTCTAAATTAGATCCAAAATAAAAAAAGACTTATCTTTGTTGGATAAGGTGATGTTATTAAGGGGTACAGGTTGTGGGATCCTACTGGCAACAAGATCACCATTAACAGAGATGTAATATTTGATGAATCATCTCTCATCAAATCATATGTAGATGTTCAAATGAAACAGAAAGAAGTACCTAAGTATCAACAGATTCAGTATGAAACCAGTTCAAATACAGATGGAAGTGTACATGAAGAAGATTCTGAAGATGTTCATGAAGATTTTCCTATAGAATAAGACATGGTTGATGAGAACAATCAACATAATGTGGATGAGCCACAAACTTCCCTAAGGATGTCTACGCAGGTCAAAGTTCCTGCAAGAAGGTATGATGATTTTGTTTCATCGGTTTCTTTAAGTACTAATGATGATGAACCTTCGTGCTATCAGGAAGTTGTGAAGGGTTCTAACAGTGATAAATGGAAAGAAGAAATGAAGGATGAAACAAATGCATTAGGGAGGAATGTCACATGGGACCTGGTAGAACTTCCAAGAGACAGAAAAATTGTAGGTTGCAAGTGGGTCTACAAGCTGAAGAAGGGTGTTGATGATACGGTGGAAAGGTACAAAGCAAGGCTTGCTGCGAAAGGTTAATTTCAAAAGAAGGTATTGACTTTCATGATATGTTTTCATCAGTTGTAAAGATTGTTTCAATTCTAATTGTGTTAGCATTAGTTGCATTGCTTGATTTGGAGTTGGAGCAACTAGATGTTAAGACTTCTTTCTTTTGGAGATTTTCATGAGGTAATTTACATGGAACAACCTAAAGGGTTTGTTCAGAATCACAACAATAAATTTGTTTGCAGGCTCAAGAAACCATTATATGGTCTGAGGTAGTCGTCGAGCCAGTGGTACAAGAAATTTGACTCTTTCATGGTGAGCTAGAATTATACAAGGAGTGAGTATGATCATTGTGTCTACTTCAAGAAATTGAATAATGGGATATTCATTATCTTAGTATTGTATGTTGATGATATGCTTTTAGCAATAAAAATCATAATTCATATCAACATGTTAAATGCCCATATGGCTAGGACATTCAATATGAAAGATCTAAGAGAAACAAGGCAGATTTTGGGCATCGAGATATTCAGAGACAAGAGGAATGGTAAGATTTGGTTGTCGCAACAGAAGTATGTTCATAAGATGCTTTTGAGGTTTGGTATGAACAATGTTAAACCAATATGAATCCCTTTGGTTTCCCATTTTAAGCTTTCTTCAAGTTTATGTCCTAGTACAAAAGAAGAAGATAAATATATGTCTCGAATACCATATGCTAATGTAGTAGGAAGTCTAATGTATGCGATGGTTAGTACAAGGCTAGACATTTCACATGTAGTTGGGGTTCTCAACAGGTATATGGAAAATCTAGGTAAAGAGCACTCGACAACAGTGAAATGGGTTCTTCAGTATATGAGGGGCACAAGTGATTATTGTATCACCTATAACAAAGGTTGTGAATCAGTCCGTGGATATGTTGATTCTGATTTTGTGTAATTATCCCAAGCCATTATGCTAGGATCATCACAGTTTTGGTGTGTTTTAAAACTTTTGTTGGTTGTGGTATTTCGTCAAACACTTTGCTTACCTACTTGTTTACATGTGTTTACTTGTTGAATGGCCTGTTGATTTCACCCTTAGGGTTTACTTATTTGTTTATATGTGTGTATGCAACTATAAACAAGAATATATAACCACAGAACATACCTCAACCATATGCAATATGATATACAAGACAAAACATCTCAAATCTGCCTTTATTCATGAAATAGAGAAACCTACTACAATGAAGATGTCGATCTGGAATGTTCAACATATGGATAAGAAGATAGACAATAGAGCTTCTACAAAATTATCCAATAGAAGACTACATTAAGCCTCCAAAGGCTCGATACATAATGAATATTGAATACAAGTAGATCTAGGTCATAAGAATGCTAAACCCTCACTGGAAGATGCCATGTCTTGCTAGGCTATTGAAGCTCCTGAACAATTGATCCCTGCTGCCAAAGATGTCCAATCACTTCAACAAAGATGCCAAATAGTAGATCATGTGATGCCAAGAAAAACCTAGGTGCCCGAATCTCCAAGATCCCTCTCAACACCTCTGGATCTGAACCTCTAATGTATGATGCAACCCAATGGAAGACTGAAACCCTAATAATTCGGCCTCTCTCCTATAGACCTCCAACAACTCCACCAATCCACTAAAATGATAGATCAGGGCATGGAAATGAATACCCAAGTTCTCAACTAGGCCAAATACCTGCTAGATCCTTAGATCTATCTACCCTCCAAATAATGGTGCACCCTCCTCTCGAGAAATCATCCCACTGTCAATACAAATGAATCCTCCACTGAGGTGCCTCCAGGAACAACCAGGAATGGTGTTAAGACACCTACAAGAGAAACCCAATACCTGGAATTTCCGAAATCTCCTCTCTTCAACTAGATCGAACCTTCCCTCAATGAATGGTGTGCCCCCCTTGCTGAAAAGCCTAGATGGTACGTCCACCTTCTCTTCCTATACCTGTGGCTAGTGTAGAACCCTCCTGCACTGATGTAGAATAGAACTAGAATGGTGTGGGAGAGTATTGCATCTCTGAGACCAATCTTGGGATAATCTATATGGAATCGTTCACCACTGAATCGTCCTCTAGGGTTTGTTAAGTCAAAACCCTCAAAACCCCCAATGTTGGGCTCACTAGCTAAAAGCCAGATCTCGAAATATGATCATACATGAATGAATGAGTAGAGGCCCTTGCCTTTTCTTTATACTTTTTGTCTCACTTGTCCCTCCAAAGTGACTTTCATTTTATTAATAATTAATTAATTAATTAAATCACTTTAATTATTTAATTAAGCTTTTTACCTCTGAAAACACCTTATCTATCCTTGTGGCTTCCTTGGCCAATGAAAGTCACTTCTCACTATCCCATATTGTAGTGTTTCTCCTCCCGATTCCAATGAGCTATTACACTGATACATTCCTCCAAGTAATGTGCCCAAAATGACATCTTATGTGAATTTAATTAACTTATAGCCCAAAATAGTCAAAATCATGGAAATCGTTGGAATGCAATGGAACCAAAGAGAACCTATGAGGGATGGCTCATAATGATGAAATATGATGAGAAATGTAAGCTGGACTCCACAATGTCTCTCAATAAACCCTGTACTCTCTATAAGATCCATTTGGCTACTCTGGTCATTATAAACCTCTGCACTGTGATGATGTCCCAAGTGGGGACATTACATTTTGTAGGTGATTTGGACAAGAGAAGGTATACTTCAAGGTGTGTATTTACTCTTGCAGATGGAGCTATTAGTTGGATGTCAAAGTTACAGAACATTGTTTCTTTATCCACTATAGAAGCAGAATATGTAGCTGCTTCACATGCTTGCAATGAGGCAGTTTGGTTGAAAGGTTTGTTTGGTGAATTTGGAAGGATGCAGGACAAAGTGAAGCTACTTTGTGATAGTCAAAGTGCTATTCAATTGGCTAAGAATCCAACCTACCATAGTAAAACAAAACATATACCTATCAAGTACCATTTTGTAAGATAGGTCATGATGAACATGGAGTCTCTCATGAGAAAGTTCATACAAAAGTGAATTGTGCAGACATGTTCACAAAACTAGTACTATTAGAGAAGCTACATTGGTGCTTGGATTCTCTTGGCTTTCATAAAAGGTGAAGAACAAAAGGAGCAAGGTATGAGGTTAATTGTTTTCAAGGTGGATATTGTTAAACGGTGACAACAAACTCCCAAGATTAGGGTTTTAGATCCTATTATTTCGAATTGGTTTTAACTAATTGAGAACAAGGATAGGAGCTCATTCATTTTTAGTTTCCTATGTAAATGTAGTTATGTAATCCCATAGAGGGTATTTACGTAAGCCCATAGAGGCACATAGGAGTGAGAGAGGAGTGTGAGTGAGCTGTTATAATCTCCTTGATCTGAATAATAAGACAACTGATACCTATGCTTTGTGGACTTAGCCCAACCTTTCGGTGAACCACGTAAATATTTGTGTTTCTTGTCTACGTATTTATTGATTGTCTTATATGATATTTGTTTTTCCGTATTTAGAAATATAACAGTGAAGGATATTTGTCTTGTAATAAAAAGTATGAGTCTAAGAGTTGTCACATTTTTATCACGAAATGAGGAGGAAGGGAAATCAACTAGAACACTGAGTGAGAGGTTGACCCTAATCATAGATACGGGTGGTCATGGTTATCTAAGAGGTGAGTGATAGATTTGGGCACGCGGAGAAGGAATGTAGCAGCATGGGAAGACCAATTATCTCTCCCCTTCCCTATCTATTATTTAGGCCTTGGATTCCCTAATTCTCCATTCAAAAGAGATTTACATGGGTACAATACCAAAGCATGGCTCGATGGGGGGAGGAGAAAAACTAGTATCTCTCTCATTCCTTTTCCTATATCCAGTGTTGTATCTCTCTCATTCCTTTTCCTATATCCTGTGAAAATGATTGAAGATAAAGTGTCGATAGTCAAGGTTCAAATCCTTTAGTTGTTAGCACTTGTCCCTCACTCCCGTGCTTTGGAGTGCAAGTGGTCTAAAGAGGGAAGAAAAAACATGGTTGAATAAACTCGTTGGGAATTTTGGGCACACAAATTATGAGTAGAAAGGGGGATTTATCTCCTTATTAATGTGAATAAAGGGACCCTCCTAGGTATTGATGTTTGGGAAATGGTTTAGTGTTGGTGTATCAGTGAATGGACGCATATCAAGCTTCAGTTGTATCAATGAACGATGGGATATTGAGCAACATCACATCAATGTCGACAGGGAGATCGGGTGTCGATTTATCGACGCAAAAAGAATGATTAAGATCATGTGTTTTGGTGTCTGACAAGTGATCATTATCTGATATATGAACGTGGATATGTCTAGAGATCTGATATATGAATGTTGATATGTCTAGAGAAGGGAAGAAAGATGATTTTGGTTTTTAAGTGTTGTACCTTTTGACGTATCTGCAAAAATTAAAACATCCCATTGAAACTGGGTGTATCGACATTGAAATTACGATCTCCTCCACTATATCAGCAAGGAAGATACTTCTTTCTCCAACACTGGGTGTATTGGTAGTTCACATCGATGATGAATTTCCTAAGGAAAAGAAAGGAAAAGGATTTCAATATTGCACAAAGAAACTCTAAGTTCCTTCTAGATGATAAAAGGGCCTGAAAAACATGAGGGTCTCTATTTGTTGATTGAAATCTATGGATTTCTAAGTGAAGTTAAGAGAAAGGAGAGGTTTTGGTGTCAACAAAACACTTATTTATTCAGGTTGTATAATGTTTATTCAGGTTGTATAATGTTGAGTTCTTTAATTTCAGAATTAATCTCTAGTGAGCTGAATGCCATTTTGAGTGGAACTTCCCTCTTCTTTGTTCTTTAATGGAATGTAAGGATGGATTTGTTGGTTTACTTTGTGAGGCTTACAAGGCTTATGTTCTTAGTGTAACTATGAAAATCAAAGACTAATGTCCATCAACGCTCCCCAATGGTGTCTATTTTACTTCTTCTTAGTTGACATTACTCTTAATCATATGAAATAAAGATTACGGATATTTTTCAATTGTCAACGCTCTCCAATGGTGTGTCTTTTACTTCTTCGTAGTTGAAATTACTCTCAATCATATGAAATAAATATTATGGATATTTCTCAATTGTCATAATGAGATGTTATCGTGGACTACAATGCTATCCACCAATTGTGTGTCTTTTACTTCTTCTTAGTTGACATTAATCTCAATCACATGAAATAATGATTATGGATATTTATCAATTGTCATAATGAGATGTTATCTTGGGATACAATGCTATCTAACACTTTTTTGAGTTCTTTCTTACAAGGCTTATGTTCTTAGTGTAATGTAACAACCCTAGTTAAATAATTAATTGTCATAGTTAAATAATTGTTTAAAGTATATTAAGTTTAATTAATTAATTAATTAATTGTCCTGAATTATTAATTGTTTAATGTATATTAATTAATTAATTAACTCATTAAATATTTGGGTAATGAATTTAAGTTTAATAAATTTTAATTTATTAAATGAAAACTTAACATGTCGAATGATGGAACCATTAAGGAGAAGGGGATAATGTGGTTGGTGTTGTAGGAAAATCTCCCTGTGGACAGGTAGATTGCCTCAAAGAGCTAGGCCCTAACTCTAAGACAAAAAGTTCTTAAAGTGGACATTGACTTCCTTTCAAATCTATACAAACTAACACATGAGAAGGAAGGAGAATAACAGTACCTCTTTATCGACGTTTGTCCCTGCACACTCCAAATCGAGCTCCAAACTCTCGCTCCTCGTCGAGTCTTGTAGACAAACAAAGTATGACCGCTTCCTACTCTATTGATGTTAACTTGAAAACAAATCTATCTATCAATGATAATTTCATGTAAGATCAAACAAAAACTAGAAAGAAACAGGCCAAGTGTGTCATATTAATGAGAATAATGACAACAGTACTTACAATCGTAGATGCGAATGTGACAGCTTCGTCAAGTCCCCTTTGTCTAACCCTTGCTCGAAAGATCTAGAACCTGGATGATAGCAGCTTCACTGATCACTCTCCTTTGACTGATGATGTGTTTCCTATGAGATCATAGGTTTCATGCTAGCAATTCTTCCTCCCTCCTTTCACCACCATAGAGCCTGCTTATATAGGTTAAGAGGAGCTTAACCTCTTGAGTTATATTTAGAACAAGTTGAGGAATTCCCTCCTTGGATTAAGGATCTCTTGATGGAACCAAAAATTTGAGTACAACTGCCTTCCAAACTTGAAAGATCCTCCCCTTATTCTCCTCAATGGGCCAACTACTGCCTCAGATTAGATAGTGCTCCCTCAACAGGGGCATCAGAGTGCTATAGCGCTCCCTAGGCAGCTTGAGGGGGGCGCCAACACTCCAAGGATGGATAGTGCTCCTTCAGAGGGGAAGATAAGTGTTATAACACTCCTGAGACCTTATAGGGTAGCGCCAGTGCTCCTAAAGCTGATGTAAGGGAGCGTTGACCTTCAAAACCTTCGTTTAAGAGTTCTTCTCAGGTGATAAAAGTTCCTTGACTTCAGTTAGTCATTTCCCTCCTCTAAATCAAGTGTATGAGATTTCTTAAGTGCCTCCTTAGTGTCGTTATTAAGGAAGTATGATTGAACAACATTTGCGACACTTGTGAACAACTTGTGACACTTGCGAAAGTTGTAAGGAACATGCGACACTTGCAACAATTATCGAAGTGAGCAATATTGAGGTGTAACAGATTGCCCCCCAAAGTATGAAGTTAGAAGATGCAAACTGATGACTGAAATGCTTTGTAGATGTTCTAGAAAGGGTATAGAATTGGAGAAGCTAACGGAAGCTACAAACAAACATCCAACAAATATCATGACACATTTCAAAACCCAAGGCAGGCATACCAATGGTTGGGTGATCAAGACTTTCAAGATATGGCCGCCATAAAATACACTGCAGATCCATAATTGTATTGATAAGAAGGTATAGCCACCGAAGATACAATTTGGATCTATACTTTGATGACTCAGACTGATCGTAGCCATGAAGAATACACTGTGGATCTACGAGATGACAAGACATAGCCACGACCAATACAAAGTGGATCTATGTAACAATATATGTATTATTTGTCCAATAGAAACTCCTTCGCAACCTGGGGAAAGCATATATCAAAGTGATCACTCAAACCAGGGTCTTCTTACCAATCCCAATATGGTACGAATCTAAACATGTGAATAGATGTCCTGATGTCGAACATAGTAGAAACCACTTGATTACCGGTCAATGGTGTGAACCGTTAACAAGTGCGAGGGAGATCACCATTAATGTCAATGATTCCCAAGGTACCCTAGTACATTCCAACGAATGTGAATGGATGAGATGGAGTCGAACATATATGGAATCATCTGATCATAGGTCAATGATGTAAACCTACTGTCGAATGTGAGGAGGCTTGTCATTGAGGCATGTAGGTCCCAAAGTACTAACTAGTTTCTAAGCCTGATTCTTGGATAATGTGTTGAAGTCGACATGAATAGACTCATCAAGGGGGGGCCTTGATGTATCCCCCATCAATGACACAAAACGTCACAGAGGTGTAATTGGTAGATCACACGGACATCGAATGACACAGGTTTCGAGGCAAGATATTTGGGATGGCTGACTCTAGAGGTGGATACTTCCCTTGAACACTGAGGCACAACAGAGAAACATGACTTGGACCAAAACAATGCAGTGGACACTGTGACTTGCGTTGGGCGACCCAAAGGAGTGAAAGGAACTCAAAGGATTGGTTCAGTGCAGAGGTTCAGCGGATTATGATGGGTGCAACTAACAAAGTGCCATGTTCAAGGGTGACTCTAAGAATTGCTGGATAATATTCTCAAGAGACTGCTTGGCTTGCTCCTTTCAATTTTTTCCCCCATCCAGATAGATGAGTACCTCTTTTTGATTTAATGATCTCGAGGAGGATAACACATGCTCGATATAACTCACCTTCGGTAAGTTCCTCTTCCTTTATTTAACGAACCGGAAGAAGTAAGGGATTGGTCCCATATGGGCCTGTCAATGTGTGTTTTAACGAGTCCAAAGACAGAAAACTCGAAGGTTTTTCAGGATTATAGAGTTTGGAAAAACACTTAAAAGAAAACTCTCTCAATTCCTTTTTCGTACAGTAGTCTAACGAGACTGAAAAAGAGATAAACTATCGCTCGAAAGACGCCCTTTCTGACCTTTTAACGAGTGTGAAAGGAGGCAAGGTCACTCGACAATATTTTCATATTTAGAGAGTCTGAAAAGGGTTTAAAGATGACTCCAGGGGGGCTTCCTTTTTCGTGTGTTCGTGTATCCATACGGGTTTGAAAAAGAGATAAAAGTTTACCAGGTTGTGTTCTCATATTGTCGAGCTCGAGAACGAGCTAAGACTATGCTCATAAGAGCGACAAGGTAAATAATCGATCAGAACTGTCAGGAAACCTGCGATGCAAAAACTACAAACCAGGGGTTTAGTGAAGCCATTATATTGTTAGAGAAACCCATAAATGACTATACCTTATAAAAATGGGAATTTATAAATAACAATACAATGAAAATTTCATTTACCATTTCATTTTTCATAAGGATTTTGGAGTAGTGGAGATACTCATTTTGAGGTGGATCTTGTTTTGCTCGCTGTCGGGAGCTAAGGTTGACCATTTTTCTCGTCGTTTGGACGAGGTAGATCTTCATCTCTCCTCCTTTCAATTACATGGTTTAATATTCATTTTCATAGCATCATTCAATTTAAAATATGAAGCCCTAAGTTGCCCCAAAAAGATCAAAATCGACCTCTTCTAAAAATGATGGAAAGAGGGGATTATTTTTACAAAAATGTTCTAGAAGGGGATGGCCAAGATGCCAACGCCTCAATAGATAATCGGATGGGTCGTTTTTGGTAAAGAACCCATGAAAAATCCCAGCATATCCCCACGCAGCCATAAAGAAGTCGTTTTTATTTTAAAATGTTTTGTTGTTGTGTGATGTATGTTAAATGGATAAGAGAGGGCGTGGTGATTATAAAAGAGGGTGTGGTCTCTTTAAATGATGTAGGCATTAGGTCCTCATGTTTTAAAATTGCTTTTGAAAATTGCCGAAATTACCAAAACATTGAAATAATGAATTCTTTATTCTTTTTGTTTTGTAGGTAACTTCGGTGACCATGATCGAGTGGAAAGAACGAGAACATGAGATTGATGACTTAGCTTCCTTACGGAGTCCTCGCACATGGGCCGCATTGCGAGCTTATGGCTTACTCAAATTCTTCAAGTTACAAAAAATGAAGAAGGAGATTTTGTTGCTTGAGCATATGATCGGCCTATGGGATGTTGCGGGGAAAGGATTCTGGATTGGCACACAAATTCTAACCATCGAGTTGGAAGATGTGTATTTCGTAACTGGCCTCTTGAAAAGAGGGGTTCCCATATATTTCTTCGGGCAGAGGGTGCTACCTGAACAAGTGGGCGTGTATCTAGCACGTCACTGTGTTCCAGGAGCAAGAATGATAGGGGGTAGAATCCCTATCAAGGATGTCCGAGAGCTACGGGCAGTACTAGCGCGCATATGGCATCAAGATCGCAGGTGGCTTATGGTGTCCAGTGTTTGGAACCAACACTATTCAACTGGAGGATAGGGTTCCTTCGAAATGTGAAGGAACAGGTTTCACGGTGCCAGATGTGACAAAAACAGTTTGGTTATGGCTCTTTTCTAGTCTCATTTTTTCTGGAGCGCATCCCCCAGATGCAGCCTCAGATAGCACTAGTGGTGCGACCAGTGGACGAACCAAGGATGGAGAGGTGGACCAGTCTGTCTCCAAGGCTACTAATAGAGTCAGAGTTTCGTTTCACTGGCGATTTCTTTTCCTGGCTGAGACGAAAGTATCTCTGGATAAAGGACTTCCCGTATGCTGAGGTAGATTTCTGCGGGAGCATGGATTTGATTTTACCCACAGGGGAATATTGGGATGTGTCAGGTAAGAGACTAAGCCATACCTTCTCTAGTTTTTGTTTTTAAAGTTTTTTAATGTATATGTATTTTTTTAGGTATATAGAAGAGTTTTTAATAGATGTATTGTTTTCAACATGCATACAAGGGAGCAGTGCATCCGACCGATATACCGATACCAGGACGTCGTGGGGGCATTCCGGTCGCAGTAGATCTGGCAGTACCAGTGATAGGTCTCCGAGAGGTTGAAAGAAACCGCCAATGCCTCACGATGGGCATTCCTCCTCTATGGAGGGGAGAAGTGACTTTACATCTACAGAGGCACACTGTGGGAGTACCAGAGAATGTCAATTCTTTGCTGAGACGCGTAGTGCGTGCAGTGATCTGTTACTCGTAGAACAATGTAGTGCAGAGAGATTAGAGTCTCTCTGGTGATCATTTTTTTATGCCTTGTCAGGTGACGTTGTAGGGGTTTAAAGACCCGATATTTTTCTCTTCTACATACTTTTTTGATGTAATCAAAACATTTCAGTCACACCATATATATATATATATATATATATACAATTTTGAATTTTTACAGTGCCAATGATTTGTACATGATGATGTCCGTGATGTGTTTTAATTTACATGTAATGTACAAATTTTCTTTCCTTAAATCTTATATGTGGGTGAGATACCGATCCATGATGTAATTAGCTAATGAATCTGAAACACTATTAATTTCTCTTTGAATGTGTCTATATTCAATGTGATCGAACATTCATTCAAGACGGTGAACTTGTAGGTGGAGACGTAGCAGGATAGGACTATGGATAGCATAGATACGATTGAGTTGATAGACCACGAGTTGGGAGTCTAAGTAAACAATGATACAAGAGATACCTAGGGAGGAGGCTTGGGTCAACAGTCTGATGACAACATGATATTCTGCCATGTTGTTGGTTGCTGGTCCTAAGCAGATACCTCCTGAACTCACCACCTTGTCAAATTGGTAAATAACCCATGTTGCCGAATAAATGTTCCGGGTATGTCGACTAGCGCCATCCTCAAACCCAAAAAATATAGGAAAGGAAGACGTCATCTGTGCATGAAAACACAAGAACAATCATGAGTGGCAACGGTAAAGACTCGAGCACGTGAAAGAAAAAGACACACCAACTAAAATACAATAATGTACAAAGTACAGATGCTAGGTGATCTAGGCATAGTACTTTTTAAGGTAAAGCCCGTTCTGGGGCTCTCCTAGGGAAATTCCATCATGATCTACTAATTTGTAGGCACCTCTATGTAGGACACGCTTCACGATGTAAGGACCATGCCATAGAGGTTCTAACTTTCCTTTCCCCAATTTATCATGAGCTTAGTCATAAATGAGGACTAAGTCTCCTTCTGTAAAAATTTGAGGGTGGACAGATTTGTCGTATTGACTCTTAATTCATTTTTGATGTGCCTCATTACCGAGAGCAACATCATGACGTGTTTTGTCCAGCTTGGATAGATACACAGATCGTTCTTCTTCAGAATAAGTATGGGGCAAGAGTTCTACTTTAAGTTTGAGTGATGTAATCTCACACTCGATTGGTAGAACGACTTCAATGCCATATACCAACTGGAAAGGAGTGAATCCAGTTGAGGCTTTCACCGAAGTGCGATAAGCCTAGAGAGCGGAGAAAAGTTGTAAATGCCATGATGTCTTTTTTTCCCCTACCATGCGTTGGATCATGGTAACTTTCGATAGGCAAAAGTTCCCCATGGGAAGATAAAGGTTGTCTTGTGTTGATCAACAGGTAAGATTTCAATCTGATTATACCCAGAAAAACCATCCATGAAAGAGAAGATTACGCTCCCTGCCCAAATATAGATAATTTGGTCGATGAAGGGCATAGGGTAGTTTTCCTTGGGACAAGCCTTGTTGAGATCTCTATAGTCAACACAAACACAGATGATCCCTTGTTTTTTGGCAACCGAAACAAGGTTGGAGACCCATTCTATCAAAGGGACGGGATAGATAAAGCCAGATTTTAGAAGTTTTTCAACTTCTGCCTTTATAGCTATGATTTTCTTCGGATGAATCGGGCGAAGCTTTTGTCGAACAAGTTTCGCGTCAGGGTAAGTCTTGATTTCATGCATGACGATTGAAGGGTCAATTCCTGGCATTTCCTCGTAGCTCTAAGAGAAGACATCGCATAATTCTTTAAACAAAGCGGTGTAAGAGACCACTTCCTCGGGTGTGCAATTAGCACCAAGGTTAATGTTTTCCACGACACCTTCTTTGATCGAAATATCAATAAAAATCATAGTAGAGATGTTACCCATATTCCAATCAGAGAGAGTATCTTGTGTGAGGATAGGAGATTGCGGAGCATTGGTAACATCGGAAGGGAAGACAGAGCGTATGTCTTGGTGAATTTCTTCAAAAGGTGGAAGAAAAGAGGATCGCTGATGGTTATCATCCCAAGGCAGATCGTCAATGCTAAGCATTTCCATAATAGATTCGTCAGAAGGAAAAAATTGGGAAATGTAATCGACGGTGGACGATAGGGAATCCAACCATGAGGGCACTGAGTAGGCATCCGGTGTCAATAAATGTGAATTGTTCAAAGAGGGAGAGGCAGATTGAATAGCTACGTATTCGGCCTTGGCTGGGCTAAGTGGCATAGTGTCACCAAGCACATTGAATTCCATAGGACTAGGTACAATCCAAGGGTCAAATGATTCCAAGGATTGATAAGGCATAGTCAAGATCATATTGACGGCGACAATATGATGTGCGATAGGTGGAAGTGGTGTAGGGAAAGTACCCATAAGGCTAGAATCTTTCAATAATCCAACACCAACGCTTTCATACGTAACTGGGTGGTCTCCCAAAAAGGGAATGTTGTTGGTGGCAGGGATGCAAGCGTCGGGTGTACAGAAATCAAGCTGATCGACGGTGACAATTTTGCCTTGATGGGGGAATTGTACACATCGAAACATCGACGAGGCGACGACAATCATAGCATAGAAACAACTTCTTTTGAGTAGTAGGTTGTAATCGAGGGGAGCATCGACCACCTCGACATCAACGGTAATAGTTTTGCTGCCTAACAGAACGGCTAAGGATTGTAATAATCCATGAGGATGAAAACCTCGTCCATGAAAAGTGCATAACAACATAGAGGATTTGTTAAGGGCAGGTGATTTTAAGCCTTTCCAACAAGCTAAGGACATGACACAAGTAGAGGCTCCCTCATCTAAGATAGTTCAGTGGATTTGTTGATTGTGAACAACAACATAGATTTGAAAAGCTAACTGGTGAGAGAGTCGCGATTGATGATCATCCAAATTAAATGTGAGGTTTTTTGATGACTCGAGATCAAAAGAACCAATAGCATCTAAGAGCATTCTACATTGGCTGGGACAATGTTGTAGAACTTCCAAGGCAGACATAGCACACAGTGCTTGTACCAAATCTTCTACAATGTTGTAGTTTTGGGCAACCCGTGAATTAGGATTGAAGGTAGATTTATGGATGGTTCTCTTAGGAGGGCGTAAGATGGATTCAAACAAAGGTTTCTCAATCTGAAGCGGCCCGGATGGAGGGCTAACAGACGGAGGGTTAATAGAGGATGGTAACGGGTCCGGTGAAGAACCGTTGGTAGACTTCGGCTTATCAGGTTTAACTAGCGTGTCATATGTTGCAGAGCGAGTGGTTATATTAACCCCATTAAACATGTAAATGTGGGCACTTATCAAGGCCTCATCATGGGATTTGTTGGAACTGCCCCCTACAGTGGGGGTTTGAGCAACCAAAGATTGTTGCTGTGGAAAAGGCTGAGTAAGCACAGCGGGTTGTGAATTTCCCTTGAAAATATTGGCCACTTCATCGTGATGTGGACAGTCTTAGGTGTAGTGATCATCACCACAAATGAGACATGGGAATTCCAGTTTTCATTGTGGTTGTTTTCCGGCAGCAGGGGTTTGCCGTTGATTTTTCAGTTGCTCGTTGTTATTTTTTTTCTTTGGTTTATTTCTCACTTTCTTCTTTCCCCCAGGTTGTTGTGAAGGGGTCGATTGGACCGCATTCACCTCAGAGACCTGAGTTTGAGAGGGGGTAGAAGAGGGTTCAGTCGAGCTGGGAGTAGCCGTCGAAGCGGGCCGCTGAATCGTTCCGGTCGACTCGGTAGTAGATTGGGTTTTGACGGAGACAATAACTCCATCCCTGTGGGAAGCAGATGATGGTTTGGATGGATCATTAGTGGAATGGGTAGCATTCGATATCAACTCGTACAGAGTACCGGATTGTGAATAGACTAAGTCTAAGTATTGAGCTCGGGAAATAGCTTCTTCCTTAGTAACTACACCACCCATGGCAACATCATGAGAAATATGGGGTAACAATGACTTAGTGAACCATTCCAATAACAATTGGTCAGGAATGACCTCTTTGATTAGCCTTTGTCGTCGTCTCCATTCATGAATATGATCGGAGATATGTACGGACGTTGTCTGACGAAGGGAGGTTAATAGTTCAGTACCCGTCTCATATCGAATGGGTAGTTAGAAGTGTGTGAGGAAGGACATGGCGAGGGAGTTGAAATCGTGAAAAGATGCGCATGGTAGTTCAATATACCATTTTTCCGCGGAACCCATAAACGTTCGTTGGAAAAGATGCAAACGTATAGAATCGTCCATGAGGGAGTTGGATGAACACCACAAATGGAAAGTCATCACGTGGTTGTTCAGGTCTTCTCCGAACTTTCCGTCGAATTTTGGGATATCAGAAGAAAGTTTAGCTGGAATAGCTGGTCAAACCAGAGAATGATAAATAGGATCATTCGTTAACCGAGACAAGTCTAGAAGGTCCAGGGTATCCAGAAAAGGTAGTTGTCGGTTAACCTGTGGGTAATGCTGGTGCGGTATGGGGACACCAGTAGGGCCAATCACTGGGTTATGTGGATAATTGTAACTAGTGGGCCCTCTTGTATGAGGTTGGTGTTGACCAGGGTACACAGGATTTGAGGTGTTTTGAGAAGAATGTGTGAGAAAAGGATAACTGGATGGGTTTTGAGGGTTATAGGTTGGGTTTGGAATTTGTCCATAAGGAGGTTGTTGTGGAGTCTGAGAATTGTGTCCTGCCGAGGACTGTGGGTTTCCTAGAAAAGGGATGTTCCACAGATTGGGTGTGGCAGACACATTTTGTCCATGTGGTTGATGGTAGACTCCGGATTGAGGTTTCCCCCCAGCGTGAGGGTGTCCCCCAAATGGAATTTGTCCTCTGGTGGGAGGATGCCCCCCAAATTGACGGAGAGTTCTTGAAATTTGAGAACCAGACGTAAATGACTGACCGGTACCACCGAGCAGATTAGGACCACCAAGACTGATCCCTCCAGGTTGTTGGATAGGTATGGAACCTCCTGGCATAACTTGGGTAGTAGTGGCAGTGAAATCATTCAGTGCTATGTACCCAAAAGGGAGTGATGATGTAGGTCTTGGTGTTATAAGTGTGCCAATCATAGCTTGGTTAACCACCGCGTTACCAGCAGGAATAGTCGAAATGTGCGGGACTATTGTAGAATGGGCCATCTCGAGGAGAAGAGTATACCTTGGGCCAACGGACAGTATGTTCGTACCAACGGGCGGTGTGGCTTTAAAAGTGGTGGTACCGGTAAAATGGTTTAGGGGTACGGTGTAGGAAATGGGTACATCAGCACCCATCCCTCTTCCATAAAGGTCTCGCACCATGCACGGTGGACTTCGAACAATGTCTATTAAAGGGTTTTGATGAGACCCAGTCGGGATGTCAGAAGGATTGACGACAACAAATTCACCAGCAGAATTCAGTTGGAGGACACGTCGTTCATATCCCTCCAGAATGCAGAAAGCTTCTGGAGATTCTGAAACAATTCAAAAATTCTCTAAAGGAGTGGGAACTTCTTCTTGGGGAGTTGTAATGTATTGAACCTCTCTTTGTTGAGGAGATTCCTCCATAGAATGAGAGGGTAAAGGGGTATTTCCTTCCATATTTTTCAGAGGAAGTCCCTGTAGCCTCCACGAACGGCGTGGAGGGTCAATGTTGGCAAAAAAGAGTCGGCGAAAGAGATCTATGGCCAACTACCGAAAAGAAACAACGTACGCTAATAAAATCTAAGAATCAAAACCAAGCAAACATGACCTTCTCTCGATGACCGTACTAGTTGGTGATGAAATTCAACGTCGCGTGACCAAGTCCAGAAGGGGTGGGGATAGGGTGGAACAATTACAATGGAGACTTTCTTAACGGACTTATGCCTTGGTGCAAGCTTCCACACAGTAATTGTTGATTTACCCTCCAAGGAGTTTGAGTGAGTTTGACCAATGTCTTCTCCAAGTACAGTGAGACTTCCCTTCACTGTCACCTTGTGTAAGATCCTAAAGATTATGGCCACTAAGGTTACCAATTCGCAGTCATCCCCTGGGCAGGAACAGTCGACAGTCTGATCTGAACGTACGGGTAGGGTATCGAACCCGAAATCAACTAAAAGGCTTCCACGCAGTAATTATGGATTTACCTTTAAGTGATCCCCATAATACGATTTGACCACCACAATTAGTTATACCACGGAGGGATAATATCCATAACTCACCCGAATGCAACCTCGTGCGCAACCCCTGTGTGAGAGGGGGATCCCAGGAAGACTTATACGATAATTGGATTTTCCTCTCCCTAACTCATGATTCTACTGTTTGTTTTGGAAACGTTGGAGAGTTATTCTCACAACCTAATCCAAAGTAATAAGCCTAATCTACTGTTGGTGGAGGATCTTAGAAAATAAAAATTCTAGATAATTTTTAATTAGCATTCATTTTATAGTTGTTCTTTACTCAAAAGGGGTGCATGGAAGTGAAACAAATGGAATTATGACTCAGTCCCAAAAATGCATCAAATATGATAAGCAATCATTTCTTTTCGATGGACATCTATCGAAGGGAGAGAGAGAGAGTTCTTTTCACTAACAAGCACTAATAAGGAATGTCCTCAAACAAATTTTCTTCAAACAAATCCTGATGTGATGATAAAACTTTTGAGATACCTTCTAACATGCACAATCAATCATGAAGATGCCTTTTATTGTTTGCATATGAATAATGATTAATTCAAAACAACGCTCGTCTTGCTAATTATCTTCTTGGATGAACGAAAAATTAGACCAACACAAGCAAGAATCATACAAACAATACACCCTCTCATTGTGATCAAAACAAGAAGTGAAAGAAAAGAAACAATCAAAGAGAAATCAAACTTCACACCAAAAGAAATGTCGAAGAACAATGATCTTAAACAAAACCAAATGGAAAGATCTGTAGGCCTTTTATGAGTTTCACCAAAGTTTTTCGTTTAGTCGAAAAGGAGAGGAAGACAATGCATGGGTTTCAAACTCCAAATGGCAGAAAAAACTCAAAAAACAATAGTGAAGAAGGCTACAAAAATCCAAAGAGAAAGATGTTTGTTCTTCAAAAAGACAGATGTCAAAGATGGAAAGGAAGAAGGATTGACTAACAAGGTGACCCAGCAGGAGAAACACAGAGGTAAAACCCTGAAAAAACAATTCTGGAAGGTTTATTGGGAAAAGGAGGTTGGCGCTCTATTGTCAAGGACAAGGAGCATTATAGCGCTCTGTGTAAGGAACTCAGGGAGCGCTGGCGCTCTGTTAACACAGGGACAGGGGCTCCAGGTTCAAAAAGCTCCTAAAAGTATCAAAAATCCAAAAATTGCAGTTCAGTTTCGACAATTAGGCTGAGTGTGATGGGGTAGGGAGTCAATCAACTCGTGAAACCAATCAAAAGAGGAGTGAACCAGGTTTGAAACAATGAAGGGGTAAAACAAGGTCTATGAGGAGAAATCAAAACAAGAAGTTTTGATTCTAGGACTCCCCAGTGGAGTCGCCAGTTTGTGTTGTAGGAAAATCTCCCTGCTGACAGGTAGATTGCCTCAAAGAGCTAGACCCTAACTCTAAGAGAGAAGGTGCTTAATGTGGACACTGACTTCCTTTCAAATCTATACAAACTAACACATGAGAAGGAAGGAGAATAGAAGTACCTCTTTATCGACGTTTGTCCCTGCACGCTCCAAATCGAGCTCCAAACTCTCGCTCCTCGCTGAGTCCTGTAGACAAACAAAGTAATACCTCTTCCTACTCTATTGATGTTAACTTGAAAACAGATCTATCTATCAATGATAATTTCATGTAATATCAGACACAAACTAGAAAGAAACAGGCCAAGTGTGTCATATTAATAAGAATAACGACAACAATACTTACAATCATAGATGCGAATGCGACAGCTTCGTCAAGTCCCCTTCGTCTAACCCTTGCTCGAAAGATCCACAACCTAGATGATAGCATCTTCACTGATCACTCTCCTTTGACTGATGGTGTGTTTCCTATGATATCATAGGTTTCATGCTAGCAATTGTTGCTCCCTCCTTTCACCACCATAGAGCCTGCTTATATAGGTTAAGAGGAGTTTAACATCTTGAGTTATCTTTAGAACAAGTTGAGGAATTCCCTCCTTGGATCAGGGATCTCTTGATGGAACCTAGAATTTGAGTACAACTGCCTTCCAAACATGAAATATCCTCCCCTTATTCTCCTCAACGGGTCAACTACTGCCTCAGATTAGATAGCGCTCCCTCAAAAGGGGCATCAGAGAACTATAGTGCTCCCTAGGCAGCTTGAGGGGGGCACGAGCGCTCCAAGGATGGATAGTTCTCCTTCAGAGGGGAAGATAGGAATTATAATGCTCCCTGAGACCTTATAGGGGAGTTCCAATGCTCCTAAAGCTGATGTAGGGGAGTGCTCACCTTCAAAACCTTTGTTTAAGAGCTCTTCTCAGGTGATAAAAGTTCCTTGACTTCAGTTAGTCATTTCCCTCCTCCAAATCAAGTGTATGAGATGTCTTAAGTGCCTCCTTAGTGTCGTTATTAAGGCAGTATGCTTGAACAACATTTGCGACACTTGTGAACAACTTGCGACACTTGCAAAAGTTGTAAGGAACATGTGACACTTGCGACACTTATCGAAGTGAGCAATATTGATTTGTAACAGTTGGCATTGAATGGAGGGATAAGGTGGGTGAGTCTTAATGAAAGAAAGAAGGCAGTGAATTGGAAAGGAGGAAAATGGAGGATATGAGGGGGGAAAACACTCACGAAAATGGGACTTTTGGCAGGGAGCATTATTTTCATATTAGGGGGTTGTATTGGGGCATTTTTGAGGGGATATTTTTGGGGGAGATTGGAAGACTATATTACGGGTTTTGGTTGGAGAAGCTTGTGGTAGAATTGTTACAAGGGAGCACCTATTGCTGGGATTTTTGGGCTCGGGGGCCAAGAATCCTTATAGAATCTTGGAGCTAGGGAGACGAAGAGGCTCTGTTCCTAGCTGGATGGGTGGTTAGACGGTTTTGGGCAGAGCACCAGGCAGAGTTGGAGAACAACATTAGCATCAGTTAGAGGTATGTATTTTCATTTTTCTGTTGTGTTATATAATTTATTATGATCTACTCATAAATCTTAATTAAGCTGAATGGTTATATGTTGGTTATGAATGGTTATATGCTCGTTATGAAATTGTGAAAATGTTAGGATAACATTTCTCTAATCGTTTTTTTCTTTATAAGGCTTTGTTTGAAGAGACCTTACACAATGGTATCAGAGCTATGTAACAACCCTAGTTAGATAATTAATTGTCATAGTTAGATAATTGTTTAAAGTATATTAAGTTTAATTAATTAATTAATTAATTGTCTTGAATTATTAATTTTTTAATGTACATTAATTAATTAATTAACTCATTAAATATTTGGGTAATGAATTTAAGTTTAATAATTTTTAATTTATTAAATGAAAACTTAAAATATCAAATGATGGAACCATTAAGGAGAAGGGGATAAGGTGGTTGGCATTGAATGGAGGGATAAGGTGGGTGAGTTTTAATGAAAGGAAGAAGACGATGAATGGGAAAGGAGGAAAAGGCAGGATATGCAGGGGGGAAACAATCAGGAGAAGGGGACTTTTGGCAGGGAGAATTATTTTCATATTAGGGCACTGTATTGGGGCATTGTTGAGGGGATATTTTGGGGGGAGATTGGAAGACTGTATTATGGGTTTTGTCTAGAGAATCTTGTGGTAGGACTATTACAAGGAGGCACCTGTTGCTGGGAGTTTTGGGCTTGGGGGCTAGGAATCCTTACGGAATCCTGGAGCTAGGGAGCCGGAGAGGCTCTGTTCCTAGTTGTCTAGGTGGTTAGACAGTTTTGGGTAGAGCATCAGGCAGAGTTGGAGAACAACAGTAGCATCAATTAGAGGTATGTATTTTCATTTTTTTGTTGTGTTATATAATTTATTATGATCTTCTCATAAATTTTAATTAAGTTGAATGGTTATATGCAGGTTATGAATGGTTATATGCTGGTTATGAAATTTTGAAAATATTAGGATAGCATTTCTGTAATCGATATTTTTTTTTCTTTATAAGGCTTTGTTTGAAGAGACCTTACATGTAAATATGAAAATTGAAGAGCAATGTTGTGAGGCTTACAAGGCTTATGTTATTAGTGTAACTATGAAAATTGAAGAGCAATGTTGTGAGGCTTACAAGGCTTATGTTCTTAGTGTAACTATGAAAATTGAAGACAAATGTCCATCAA
>ML779653.1:131522-170183 GCA_009831015.1 Picea engelmannii
TTGGACTATTCATTACATATTCCCCCATAGTAATATTGATCTTATTGCATTTTCCTGAGCAATTGATAGTTCCTCCATCTGCAATCATTACTTGAAACTCTGGCACTGGATATACAAAGCAATTGAGATATTTGGCTAATTTATAGTGAATGAAATTATGAGTACTTCTAGAATCAATTAGGACTATTACCTTTTTATTTTTGATGTATCCTTCGATCTTGCGGGTTTGAGGAGTGCTAAATCCAGCCAATGCATTACACGATATTGTGGGAGTCAACTCTTCAGAAAAAATCGCTTCTACATTTTCATCTTGAGATGGTTCTTGTTCTTGTTCTTCTTCCTCTTCACAATCTATGTAGAATAATTTCTTCTCACCACACTTATGTCCCTTACTCTACTTGTTGTCACAATTAAATCATAAACCTTTTTCTTTTCTTTCCTCCAATTGTTGACGTGTCAACCTTGTAGGTCAAGGTGTTTTAGAAGAAGGATCATTGTTGTCTCTATAGATGTTAGGATTGGTCCTTCTAGTAGCCATAGCCATATTTTTACTTTCGACATTTCTTGCCACCTTAAATGCATTCTCCAATGATTTGGGTTCCCAAAGGTGAACCTCATATTGAATGTTATCCTTTAAAGTTCCTATGAATACATCAATCAAGTGCTCATCTGGAATATCGGTTACCTTTATATTCAATCTTTGGAAGTTCTCAATGTTCTCGGTAACTGAACCCTTTTTCTTGAGATTTATTAATTGGCTAAAGACGGTATCACCCCTTGTATCCTCATAGTGTGCTATCATTTCTTCCGTGAAAATTTTGCAAGTGACGAGTGATTTGCGAGAACAAAGCCATCAATACCATACAAATTGATTAGGTTCTAAATACAAAGAAGCAATTCATACCTTTTGTGTATGTGGCACATTATAGAGATCAAAGAATTGCTCCATCTCAAGTATCCATGTGATTGGGTCCTTGCCATCAAACTTCCTCATATCAATCATAGGAACGTGATTGGTCTTCAAAACAAAGTTGGAGTTTCTCCATTCTTGATTCACCTTCCTTGTGTCCTCATCATGAATTTCATGGGATGCATTTTCACTTTCAGGTGTCTTCTCTATTACAAAAATTTTCAATACTTTTATGATCTCCCCTTTTAAAGCATCCATCTTAGTATCCAACTTAGCTTCCATTGAATCCATCTTAGTATCCAACTTAGCTTCCGTTGAATCCATATTCTTTTGTAGTTCATTTATGTCCCTACACATTTCTTCACCTTCATCAACAGTCCAGGTAGGATTTTTTGGAGGCTTATTTGGTGTAGAAGTTCCCTTTTTTGGTACCATGTTGGCCTAGTATCACTTTTGAACCTTGATTTTGAGGTGGTTTTGCTAGACAATATTTCTTCTGTTGTATCTCTCAAGTTTCGGCCCTTCTAGGTATGAAAATTTATTTTATGTAGTTCTATGATATTTCTTCTCTGCAATTCCATAGGTCTGATCAAAATTGGATATGCCAAGTGGAATTTAAAGTAACTTCCCCACAACTTGTCGATTTTTGGAATTTCTACGAGATCTCACTTGTATAGCATGCCTCGCACAAAATAATTGATATAAAATTATGAAACATGCACCAGAAATACTACAGACTGTCCACGATCCAATGAAACCAGTCCCACTCAATTTGGATACTCTAGGAATAAGTTATGATTGTTTTACCTGGAACACCTTCTTGAGACTAGTCAATAGGACTAGTCAGATACCCTATCTTACACAGGTTGTATCTACAAATTTAAGATGAACCAAAAGATTAAATGTTTACCATGGATACCTTAATAATTTCTGTAAATATCCTATGGATTTCAGGGTTTGACACATTACATAAAAGTTTTTATAGAGAAAATTCTGTAATGACTCAGTTCATGATGATTCTAGAACCCTGTCTTGTATAGGTTGTATCTACAAAAGTATAAGGCCTCATGAGCTTAATTTTTAACCCAACGTACCTTGATCCATCTACTAAATGTCCTCTAAAACGTTCCTTCTGAAACGTTGTAGAAAAAAAATTATAGCAAAAATTCCAAGTTGTCTCAGATGTAGCAGTGAAACCCCAAGACCTTGAGCTCTGATACCATATGTTAAGAACCAAATATCAATATAGCATAGAAAAACCTCAGAAAAATTACTCAACGCCTTGAGAAAGAGATAATTTCAGATAATAAGCCTCTTCGAGGGGGAAACCTCCTTTTACCCCACTTAAATGTTTAAGTACAAGATGATTCAAAATGAAAATGTCTACTTGGTATATATAGGAGACTAGGAGGTATAATTACAACTAATGGCCTAAAGTCGACATAAATAAAATAACATTACTAATATAATATGCCCCAATTAAGGGGTAATGAGCCAATATTAGGGCTTAACATCTTCTTGAAGTTGAGAATTGATTGCACTTAAGCGTTCCAACCTCTCTCTCTTTTATTTTCCAAACTTTGGTTTGTTCTCTATTCAAGGTAAGAACAGATTCATCAAAATTAAGGATTCAACTAATTTGATACCTTATTATCCATAAACAAGTGATATATATCCCATTCAATTTACCAACATGGATAGTATGTGGAATAAATTATAATATTTGTTATAAGCCTTGAATATAGGTTTCAATATTCAAAACAACATGTTCTCTGTTGTAACCTACACACATAAAACTTCCTACAAAACAATAGAAATCAAACCAATAGAAAAATAAATATCCTTAAGATACTTTATCCCTAAGAAATTTTTATTATCTACTTCAGAAAGGTGGTGTCCGAGTAAGGATGGACCTTCGTGTTGACACTAGAAAATTCCCCTTGAACAGGGAGGGGTACTCCCTAATATGAAGTCCCAATTAGACTTCAGACTATTTTGGTTGGGAGACCCATATGGATACCAAACTCACTTCCATTATTGGATTGAGGGTGAATTAAAGGGTATTAGAAATGAAAACTAAACCAACATGAAGAAAGAAAAATTATTCTATCCTATCTTAGCTAGGAGAGACTAAGGGAAACCAATGAACAAACTGAAATGTTAGTAATCCCTAAATTAACTTTCACACAAATTGTTATAAGAAGGAAAGATAGGTTAATAACATGCACACATAAAATAATTACCAGATTAGTCTTAGTTATGTGTTCATTTTCATACAAACTTGTTCATTATCTCAAAACAATTCATAAAAGAGAAAGACGATAGCTACAAAAAAAAAAATCACAAAAGAAAATTCTATATGTCCAACGAAATCCTCGCAATGCTCAATGAGAACCAAGAATACACTTGAAATAGTTAAAAAGAGAATGAACCACAAAAATGAAGTGTTTCTCTTCGTCAAAATGGACATAAGGGATTCTCAATATTATATCGAGAAGGCATATTTCTTCTAAAATTGCAAAGTTGAAGAGCCCCTTCAAAGTGGGTCTCTTGTGTTTTTTATAGCCACCTAAGTAACTTCCTATAATGGATTATTCAATTCTGCAATAATCAATTAATTATCTCTTCATATTATCTTTATCAATTTTCTTAACACAGATTAAAGTAGAGACAAAAACATGAAGTGATGATAGAAAATTACAAGGAAGTAAGAGGAAGGAGTAATTTCAAATTTCATCATGTGATCCCTCTATTTATTTGTATATTTTAAGTAAGTTGTGAAAAATCCATGGTGCCCTGAAATAGAGATGATTATGCAGAATAGAAGAGAATCCAAAGTGACCTCATGAGATGTTGATTTCTAGGAGAGGGTCTTCATATCCCTATTTAAATTTTCCATGACGACATGAATCATGCTTTGGGATCTTGCTTGTTTCACGGGATGGTCACTGATTAAACAAGCCATTACTTTGGTTTCATCTCTAGTGTCCATCAACCTTTTTGTCATACTTTGTTCCAATTCAGAGAAACTTTGTTCATTGGTCTTTACCTGACCGAGTTCTTGTATCCTAGGAAGATGAATTTTGTAGGCCAAAATGTATGTTTCTTTGTGGAGATTGGAATAAATTGTGAGTGATTTCCTTAAATCCTTCTCAATATTTTCCTTTTTCTTGTTGGTAGTTTTCAAGTTCAACATAGTTGATATTATTTTCCCATTCTTTCATGTATGGAAATTATGGCAGAGCGTCGCGATTTTTTGTGATCCACCACTGCATACCATTCAAACCTTCTTCGATCACAATGAAATGTGTTCTTAGTCAAGACATTATTTAGTTGATCCATAATATGGGTAGCTTTCTACCAGAATACCTACACACTTGTGCACATATCCATTACTAGATTATGAAATTATTTGCTAACTCCTTTCACACATACCATGAACTCTTTGAGGTTTTCCTGGTCACTTTTGTTTCATTGGAGTTCCTCTTCTAGAACCCTTATCCTTTCATAATTTTCCTCAATCTCATGCACCAAGTTTTTCATATGTTCCTCTAATTATTGCATCAAATAAATACTAACAGAGAAAATTGAGATAGTATAATCCCTTTAACATTGTTTATTACCACTACTATAGTTGTCACTGACAAAGGAATTTTTTTGGACAATTGTAACTTCCTGGTTTTTTGCAAGATGATCTTACTAGAATCCTTTCCAAACTTGAAAGTGTTTATATTGGCCACCTTTCAGGCCTTCAATGGTGTATATTCTCTTATTCCTATCTCACCCAATGGGAAGTTTCCTCGAGTGAGAGGGATGTCAGTTGATGATCTTCGAATATCCATGTCCATGTGATCTATGTTAGTGTATCTTTATTCTTCTTTCTTATTTTGTTGTTCTTATATTTCTACTGCTTCGACTTTTTTTTTATGCTTCAACTATAAATTTTGATTTTGCTTAATCATGTGCCTCTTCTCCCTATATTTTCCACTCGACCTCTTCTTCTCTTATTTTCTTTTGTTTCTCTTTCTTCCTTCGTTACTTATCCACTAATACTTTCTCATCCACTAATAATGTCTCTCATTGAAGCTCAACCTCCTCTTTCTTTATCTTCTTATTCTCTTTTGTTTCATTATCTTCTGCTACTTTTATTTTCCTCTCTTCTTCATTTTTTGTTGCCTAGGTTATTGTTGTTTCTACTTTGGCTAGTTTTTGTTCTTGAATTTTCTTTTGAGTCTCTCTGTCTCTTTACTCTTATAATACCATACCTAGTGGATTTCATCTCCTTTTGAAAATCAAATCATGATAAGTTTTGTCTCAACAATGAATCTCCTCTTCTTACAAGACGTCAATCACACAATCCCATCCATATTTGCAATTACTGCAATGGGTGTTGAAGACTTTTAGGTGATTGTTTCTTTGGAATATCTCTTCGCTGAAGTGAAAATATGTCAGTTCTTTTACTTTTTCTTCTCCTTCCTTGATATCTTTGAATATGTATGATCCAACCCAAAGTGAATATGAGTCCAGATAGACTTCTTAACAATGCAAATTGCTACACCCACCCTGTGTATCACTATTTGATAATCAATCTCTTACAACACTAACCTCTTTAGGAAAAAAAATTGGAGCAAGTGGGGAGCCTTAGTATCTCCATATAACATAATGTATGTATCATATTCAAGGAGGTATCAATAAAATATCCTCTTTAATATGTATTTCAACATATTAGTTATACAAGGTGTTGGCGAAGAAAATATGAGATGGTAGAGGGGGAAAGAAATTCTCGCATATCTTGTGATATTATAAGAGATATTTGTTCTCCCATAGCACTTTGTAGTATATGTGAATTTGTGGGTATTTAGGTTTCCATCCCTATCCCATTTTAGGATAAATGTGAACTACAAACATCATATCAACGATGTATGAGGGAATGTGAAATCTTGCAAATTATTCGGGAGCCATGTGCTTTGTGTCTACAAGTGCTTCACACAAAGTAGAGGATAATATATTATTCCGATTCAAACTATAAATAGATCATGTCATATAATACATGAGAGGTACTCATGCCATATTTAATTTCTAAGCATTAGGTTCCCCATAAAGCCTGCATAGCATTTCCATTGCATATTGGTGTGGCAGTCTGAGAAAAATTTTGGGGTATTTGTTAGATGGCTTGAGAAAACTTTTCGGGTATTTGTTAGATGACCTGGTCTTGAACAACTTCTGTAGCTTGTACCAATTGTTCAGATGTTATTTGGGGCTATGAGGGAGATAATTAATTAGGTTCTTATCCAGTTCCTTTTATCCTTCCTCTAGTTGATAAAAGGAGGCAATCACCAAAGCCTGGAAGGATGTAATTGGGAAGCCTTGGGAATTCAATATGTACCTAGTATCTAAGTGGACATATTTTAAAATCCATGAAATGTCTTTAGTGCACGAAAATAATACTGCATGAGTTGAAACCTTGTATAATTTGGACCTTGTGATGTCCTTGTATGTCTTGAAATTAGGATATTTTTTTGGCAATTGTAGGAATGTCTCGTTATTGAACATGTCATAAAGTTAACCCCATTTGAGTGAGGATTCTTTATCAATGAAATCTTCGGTATCATTTTATAGAGGCCCATGAGTGTCCATATATTCCTCTTGTAAATATCTTCTTGCATATTCCTCCTTCAGGGGATCATTGTCTGCACCATGTGATCCTTTTATGGAAGGATTAATGGTTGAATATGCAACAAAATATCATAGAAATATCTGGAAAAGAAAAAATTTCCATTAGTATTAAAAAAGTGACTATAAAACAACAAATATAGTACTTAATGACTCCAGATAGGTAGATACTTGAGAAGTGGGAGGCCTTAGATGAAGATCTTGGAATTTATTAAGGGTTTTGAGGATATCGGTGAGGAAGCAATTTCCTCACCAATACAGGCCATATTGGTGGGGAAATTATCTTCCCATTGATACAACTGTTAGAGGTAGACTAAAACTTAGATAGATCAATGTCTCTTCCATTCATTCTAATACTGAAAACTAAACCACTACTTCCCTTGTTGTGGTAAAAATATAGGCTTGGAAAGGGAACGTGAAGTGTTAAACAGTGACAACAAACTCCCAAGATTAGGATTTTAGATCCTATTATTCCGAATTGGTTTTAACTAAATGAGACCAAGGATAGCAGCGCATTCATTTTTAGTTTCCTATGTAAATGTATTTATGTAAGCCCATAGAGGAAGACATGAGTGAGAGAGGAGTGTGATTGAGTTTTTGTAATCTTCTTGATCCTAATAATAAGACAATTGATACCTATGCTTGGTGGACGTAGCCCTACCTTTCAGTGAACCACGTAAATATTTTTGTTTCTTGTTTGCGTATTTATTGATTGTCTTATATGATATTTGTGTTTCCACATTTATAAACATAACAAGTGGTATCAAAGGGAGTTGGAGGAGAGGGTGTCGAGGGCGTCAAATTTCAGAGGAGTAGCTGCATCTGTGTAAGGTGTGTCAATTTACACATCATTGTAGGTCCCTCCTCTAGAAGGGTGCGACGTCTTACTAGCCAAACTTACTTTGTTTTGAAAATTCTTGAATCGTTGCAGTCCAACTGCATTGATAGGTGCGTAGAAATACTCAAATCACCACAGTCCAACTATGTGCAACAGTGCAAAAAATCTTTGATATCACTGCATTCCAGTTCTATCGTGAGGTGCGATGACTCCCTCAAATGTTGCAAATCAAGAAACTTTTGCATGATAACATTCATATGTATTTTATTTTAAAAAATTAAAGGCATGGTTGTTGTTTGCAAAGTATGAAAGGTTGACTTTTATTTATTACAAGTTGAAGGATCGAAGGTGAATGTTTAAAACAATTCAAAAAGTAGAGGGATTAAAGTAAAGTTGTATTTTTATTAAAAAGGTGGATTTTAAATTTCCTTTTTTTTTTAATAAAAGGTGAGGAAAAGGTGGGGTTAGTAAAAATAATTTTTGATTCAAATTTTTTATTAAACCTTGTAAAGTTTATACCATCATTCCTCCACATATGGTTTTTGAAAGGGCCTTGGTTATTATAATCAGTGGCGTTTTTTAGAATGTTTCCTCTAATTGCAAAGACGCAGAGTGTTAAGTTCGAAATTGAGAAGTTCAATGGAAAGAAAAATTTCGAGTTCTGGAAGGTTAAGATGCACGATCTTCTCATGCAACAAGGCATGGTTAAGGTGCTTTTGGGAAAATCAAAGCAACCCGTGACCATAACAGATGATGACTAGGATGAGATGGATGTGAGAGCACCGAGTTCCATATGCGTGTGTTTGGTCGATGATGTTATGTTCAATATTGTCTCGGAGAAGACAAGAGTCAGTTTATGGACGAATCTGGAAAGATTTTATATGACGAAATCCTTGACAAACACGATCTTCCTCAAAATACAATTGGACAGTTTACGCATGAAGGAAGGTAGGAAAATAGTTGATCATTTAAATACTTTTAATACTCTTTTAGTACAGTTGGATAGCACGAGAGTGAAATTCAAATCTAAAGATAAGGAAATTACATTATTGTGTTCTTTTCCCGTGTCATGGGATCACTTTGTTACCTCTATTAGTTTCAGTTCAATAGAAAGTATCAATTTTGATGATATTTTTTGAGCTTTACTATCTGAGGATACAAGGAAGAAATCTAATCTAGAAACCTCTACATCTGAGGCGATGATGGTCAGAGAAAGACCTAAAGGAAGAGGACACAGTCAAAGGGATTTCTCTTGGTCAAAGTCGAAGGGAAAAAAGAGCAATCTTAAGTGTTGGTTTTGTGGAAAATCTGGACACTTCAGGAAGGATTGTTGGAAGAGACAACAAGTTTCCAAATAATACCCTCCAAAAGAGATGAAGGAAGAAAACACAAATGAAACAAGTTCAGCAGCAGGTTCAGGTATGACTGATGAAGTTTTATCAATTAGTATTTGTTCATGTCATGATAAAAAATGGTTATTAGATTATGGTCCTTTAAATCACATGTTTCTTCATAGACATTGGTTTATTACTTACCAGTCTATAGATGATGGAATAGTTTACATGGGAAATGATATTTCATGTAAAGTTGTGGGAATTGGTAGCATTCGAATTAAGATGTTTGATGGAACTGTTAAAATACTAACTGATGTGAGACATGTAACTGATCTTAGGAAGAACCTAATTCATTTTGGAGTCTTAAACAATGGAGGATATAAGATTATTGTTCAAAGTGGAGTTATAAAGTTTTGCAAAGGAATTATATTGGTTATGAAATTGAAGAAGGTTGATAACTTGTTTCTATTAGAAGGAAGAACTGGGTCAGATCATGCGACCATAGTATTTGAGAAAGAAAATGATTCTGTTCGACAGTGGCATCAGTGGTTGGGCCATATGAGCGAACAAGGATTAAAGGTATTATCTTATTGTAAGTTACTTCCTAGTCTAAAGTCTTTAAAATTAAATTTCTGCAAGCATTGTATTTATGGAAAACAGAATAGGCAGACATTTAAAACCGGAAGACAAACCAGTGAAGGAATCCTTGATTATATCTGTTATGATGTTTGGGGACCATCCCCTACTATTTCATGTGGAGGATCATCATATTTTGTAACTTTTACAAGTAGTTTCTCTAGAAAGGTTTGGGTATATATGTTGAAAAGTAAGGCTGAGTGAGAATGATGTATTTATAGTTTTCAATCAATTTAGAGATTTAGTGGAAAAGAGCACTAATAGATCCATGAAATGTTTAGGAACTAATAATGGTGGTGGATTTACATCAATGGAATTTGAGAACTATTGCAAAGCGTTTTGTATTTATAGGCATAAAACCACTACCCATACTCCTCAACAAAATGAAGTTTTTGAATGCATGAACATGACTCTTCTAGAAAGAGTAAGGAGTATGATTAGTAACGCCAATTTGCAACAAGAACTATGGGCAGAAGAATTAACTACATCTTGTTATCTGGTAAATCGATCATCATCAACAACAATACAATGCAAGATTCCTAAAGAGGTATGGAAAAATCATCCTTGTAATTATTCTAATCTTAAAGTTTTTGGTTGTGAAGCCTATGCTCTAATTCCTAAACATCAACATTCTAAATTAGATCCAAAATAAAAAAGTCTTATCTTTGCTGGATATGGCGATGTTATTAAGGGGTGCAGGTTGTTGGATCCTACTACCCACAAGATCACCATTAACAAAGATGTAATATTTGATGAATCATCTCTCATCAAATCATATGTAGATGTTCAAATGAAACATAAAGAAGTACCTAACTATCAACAGATTCAATATGAAACCAGTTCAAATACAAATGGAGGTGAACATGAAGAATATTTTGAAGATGTTCATGAAGATTTTCCTACAGAATAAGACATGGTTGATGAGAACAATCAATAGAATGTGGATGAGCCACAAAATTCCCTAAGGATGTCTACACGGGTCAAAGTTCCTGCAAGAAGGTATGATGATTTTGTTTCGTCGGTTTCTTTAAGTATTAATGATGATGAACCATCATGCTATCAGGAAGATGTGAAGGGTTCTAACAGTGATAAATGGAAAGAAGCAATGAAGGATGAAACAAAGGCATTAAAGAGGAATGCCACTTGGGACCTAGTAGAACTTCCAAGAAATAGAAAAATTGTAGGTTACAAGTGGGTCTACAAGCTGAAGAAGGGTGTTGGTGATATCATGGAAAGGTACAAAGAAATCATGGCTACGAAAGGATATTCTCAGAAAGAAGGTATTGACTTTCATGATATGTTTTCACCAGTTGTAAAGATTGTTTCAATTCGAATTGTGTTAGCATTAGTTGCATTGCTTGATTTGCAGTTGGAGCAACTAGATGTTAAGACTTCTTTCTTAGGGAGATTTGCATGAGGTAATTTACATAAACAACCTGAAGGGTTTGTTCAGAATCGAAACAACAAATTTGTTTGCAGGATCAAGAAATCATTATATTGTTTGAGGAAGTCGCCCAAACAGTGGTACAAGAAATTTGACTCTTTCATGGTGAGCCATAATTATACAAGGAGTGAGTATGATCATTGTGTCTACTTTAAGAAATTGAATAATGGCATATTCATTATCTTAGTATTGTATGTTGATAATATGATTTTAGAAAGAAAAATCATAACTGAGATCAACATGTTAAAGGCTCAGATGGCTAGGACATTCAATATGAAAGATATAGGAGCAACAAGGTAGATTTTGGGCATCGAGATATTCAGAGACAAGAGGAATGGTAATATTTGGTTGTCACAACAAAAGTATGTTCAGAAGATACTTTTGAGGTTTGGTATGAACGATGTTAAACCAGTATGAATCCCTTTGGTTTCCCATTTTAAGATTTCTTCAAGTTTATGTCCTAGTACAAAAGAAGAAAATGAATATATGTCTCGAATACCATATGATAATATAGTAGGAATTCTAATGTATGTATTGGTTAGTACAAGGGTATACATTTCACATGCAGTAGGGATTTTCAGCAGGTATATGGAAAATCCAGGTAAAGAGCACTCGGCAACAGTGAAATGGGTGCTTCAGTATATGAGGGGCACAAGTGATTATTGTATCACCTACAACAGTGTTTGTGAATCAGTCTGTGGATATGTTGATTCTTATTTTGTGTAATGATCCCTAGCCATTATGCTAGGATCATCACAGTTTTGGTGTCTTTTAAAACTTTTGTTGGTTGCGGTATTTCGTCAAACACTTTGTTGACCTACTTGTTTACATGTGTTTACTTGTTGAATGGCATATTGATTTTAGCCTTAGGGTTTACTTATGTGTTTATATGTGTGTATGCATCTATAAACAAGAATATATAACCACAGAACATACCTCAACCATATGCAATATGATCTACAAGACAAAACATCTCAAATCTGTCTTTATTCAAGAAATAGAGAAACCTGCTACAATGAAGATGTCGATCTAGAATGCTCAACGTATGGCTAAGAAGATAGACAATAGAGATTCTATAAAATTCTCCAATAGAAAAATACAATAAGCCTCCAAAGGATTGATACATAATGAAGATTGAATACAAGTAGATCTAGGCTGTAAGAATGCTAAACCCTCACTGGAAGATGCCACATCTTGTTAGGCTGTTGAATCTCCTCAACAATTCGTCCCTAGAGCCAAATATGTCCAATCACCTCAATAAATATTCCAAACAATAGATCGGGTGATGCCAAGAACAACCCAGGTACCTGAATCTCCAAGATCCCTCTCAACCCCTCTAAATTTGAACCTCCTCTAATGGATGATGCGCCCCAATGGATGACTGAAACCCTAATAATTTGGCCTCTCTCCTATAGACCTCCAACAACTCCACCAATCTACTAGAATGATAGATCGGGGCATGGAAATGAATACCCAAGTGCTCAACTAGGCCAAATACCTTCTAGATCCTTAGATCTATCTACCCTCCAAATAATGGTGCCCCCTCCTCTTGGGAAATCATCCCACTGTCAATACAAATGAATCCTCCACCGAGGTGCCTCCGGGAACAACCAATAATGGTGTTAAGACACCTACAAGAGAAACGCAATACCTAGAATTCCCAAAATCTCCTCTCTTCAACTAGATTGAACCTTCCCTCAATGAATGGTGTGCCCCCCTTACTGAAAACCCTAGATGGTACGTCCTCCTTCTCTTCCCGTGCCTGTGGCTGGTGTAGAACCCTCCTGCACTGATGTAGAACTGAACCATAATGGTGTGGGAGATTATTTCATCTTCAAGACCAATCTTGGGACAATCTAGGGACAATCTAGGTGGAATCTTTCACCACTGAATCGTCCTCTAGGTTTTGTTAAGTCAAAACCCTCAAAACCCCCAATGCTGGGCTCACTAGCTAAAAGCCAGATCTCAAAATATGATTATACATGAATGAATGAGTAGAGGCCCTTGCCTTTCCTTTATACTTTTTGTCTCACCTTGTCCCTCCAAAGTGACTTTCATTTTATTAATATTTAATTGATTAATTAAATCACTTTAATTAATTAATTAACCTTTTTACCTCTGAAAGACACCTTATCTCTCCTTGTGGATTCCTTGGCAACTGAAAGCCACTTGTCACTATCCCATACTTTAGTGTTTCTCCTCCCGATTCTAATGAGCTATTACACTGAGATGTTACTCCAAGTAATGTGCCCAAAATGACCTCTGCAGTGAATTTAATTAACTTATAGCCCAAAATAGTCAAAATCATGGAAATCACCAGAATCCAATGGAACCAAAGACAACCTGTGAGGGATGGATCATAATCATGAAATATGATGAGAAATGCAAGTTGGACCCCACAATGTCTCTCAATAAACCTTGTACTCACTATAACATCCATCTGGCTACTCTGGTCATTATAAACCTCTGCACTGTGATGATGTCCCAAAGTGGGGACATTACATTTTGTAAGTGATTTGGACAAGAGAAGGTCTACTTCAAGGTATGTCTTTAATATTGCAGGTGGAGCTATTAGTTGGATGTCAAATTTACAGAACATTGTTGCTTTATCCACTACAAAAGCAGAATATGTAGCTGCTTCACATGCTTGCAATGAAGCAGTTTGGTTGAAAGGTTCGTTTGGTGAGTTCAGAAGGATGCAGGACAAAGTAAAGTTACTTTGTGATAGTCAAAGTTCTATTCACTTGGCTAAGAATCCAACCTACCACAGTGAAACAAAACATATACCTATCAAGTACCATTTTGTAAGACAAGTCATGATGAACATGGAGTCTCTTTTGATAAAGTTCAAACAAAAGTGAATTGTGTAGACATGTTCACGATACTTCTTCCTCCAACACTGGGTGTATTGGTAGTTCACACCGATGATGAATTTCCTAAGGAAAAGAAAGGAAAATGATTTCAATATCGCACAAATAAACTCTAAGTTCCTTCTAGATGATAAAAGGGCCTGAAAAACATAAGGAGGGTCTCTATTTGTTGATTGAAAGCTATGGATTTGTAAATGAAGTTAAGAAAAAGGAGAGGTGTTGGTGTCAACACAACACTTCTTTATTCAGGTTGTATAATGTTGAGTTCTCTAATTTCAGAATTAATCTCGAGTGAGCTCAATGCCATTTTGAGTGCAACTTCCCTCTTCTTTGTTCTTTAATGGAATGTAAGGATGGTTTTGTTGGTTTACTTTATGAGGCTTACAAGGCTTATGTTCTTAGTGTAACTATTGAAATCAAAGACCAATGTCCATCAACGCTCCCTAATGGTGTCTCTTTTACTTCTTCTTAGTTTACATTACTCTCAATCATATGAAATAAAGATTATGGATATTTTTCAATTGTCAACGCTCTCCAATGGTGTGTCTTTTACTTCTTCTTAGTTGACATTACTCTCAATCATATGAAATAAAGATTATGGATATTTCTCAATTGTCATAATGAGATGTTATCATGGGATACAATGCTATCCAACAATGGTGTGTCTTTTACTTCTTCTTACTTGACATTACTCTCAATCATATGAAATAAAGATTATGGATATTTCTCAATTGTCATAATGAGATGTTATCCTGGGATACAATGCTATCCAACACTTTGTTGAGTTCTTGCTTACAAGGCTTATGTTCTTAGTGTAATGTAACAACCCTAGTTAAATAATTAATTGTCATAGTTAAATACTTGTTTAAAGTATATTAAGTTTAATTAATTAATTGTCATGAATTATTAATTGTTTAATGTATATTAATTAATTAATTAACTCATTAAATATTTGGGTAATGAATTTAAGTTTAATAAATTTTAAATTATTAAATGAAAACTTAACATATCGAATGATGGAACCATTAAGGAGAAGGGGATAAGGTGGTTGGCATTGAATGAAGGGATAAGGTGGGTGAGTCTTAATGAAAGGAAGAAGGCGGTGAATAGGAAAGGAGGAAAAGGGAGGATATGAGGGGGGGAAACACTCGGGAGAAGGGGAATTTTTGTAGAGAGCATTATTTTCATATTAGGGGACTGTATTGGGGCATTTTTGAGGGGATATTTTGGGGGTAGATTGGAATACTGTATTACGGCTTTTGGCTAGAGAAGCTTGTGGTAGGACTGTTACAAGGGGTCACCTGTTGCTGGGATTTTTGGGCTCGGGGGCCAGGAATTCTTACGAAACCCTAGATCTAGGGAGTCGGAGAGGCTTTGTTCCTAGCTGGCTGGGTGGTTAGACGGTTTTGGGCAGAGCATCAGGCAGTGTTGGAGAACAACAATAGAGTTAGAGGTATGTATTTTCATTTTTCTGCTATGTTATATAATTTATTATGATCTGCTCATAAATTTTAATTAAGATGAATGGTTATATCTTGGTTATGAAATTGTGAAAATGTTAGGATATCATTTCTCTAATCGTTTTTTTTCTTTCTTTATAAGACTATGTTTGAAGAGACCTTACACAATGGTATCAGAGCTATGTAACAACCCTAGTTAAATAATTGCTTGTCATAGTTAAATAATTGTTTAAGGTATATTAGGTTTAATTAATTAATTAATTTTCCTCAATTATTAATTGTTTAATGTATATTAATTAATTAATTAATTAACTCATTAAATATTTGGGTAATGAATTTAAGTTTAATAAATTTTAATTTATTAAATGAAAACTTAACATATCGAATGATGGAACCATTAAGGAGAAGGGGATAAGGTGGTTGGCATTGAATGGAGGGATAATGTGGGTGATTCTTAATGAAAGTAAGAAGATGGTGAATGGGAAAGGAGGAAAAGGGAGGATATGAGGGGGGAAAATACTCGGGAGAAGGGAATTTTTGGAGGGAGCATTATTTTCATATTAGGGGACTGTATTGGGGCATTTTTGAGGGGATATTTTGGGGGCAGATTCGAAGACTGTATTACAGGTTTTGGCTAGAGAAGCTTGTGGTAGGACTATTACAAGGGGGCACCTATTTCTGGGAGTTTTGGGTCGTTGGCCAGGAATCCTTACGGAATCCTGGAGCTAGGGAGCCGGAGAGGCTCTGTTCCTAGCTCGTTGGGTGGTTAGACAGTTTTGGGCGGAGCATCAAGAAGAGTTGGAGAATAGTAGTAGCATCAGTTAGAGATATGTATTTTCATTTTTCTTTTGTGTTATATAATTTATTATGATCTGCTCATAAATTTTAATTAAGTTAAATGGTTATATGCTGGTTATGAATGGTTATATGTTGGTTATGAAATTGTGAAAATGTTAGGATAACATTTCTCTAATCGATTTTATTTTTTTTCTTTATAAGGCTTTGTTTGAAGAGACCTTACATGTAACTATGAAAATTGAAGAGCAATGTTTTGAGGCTTACAAGGCTTATGTTCTTAGTGTAACTATGAAAATTGAAGACAAATGTTCATCAACGTTCTCCAATGGTGTCTCTTTTACTTCTTCTTACTGGACATTACTCTCAATCATATGAAATAAAGGTTATGGATATTTCTCAATTGTCATAATGAGATCTTTCCCTTGGAAACAATGTTATCCAACACTTTGTTGAGTTCTGTCTAGTTCAAATGTTCACTCAGTTGTATATAATATTTGATATGGCAAGTGTGCATACACAGTAAAATATAAACTCCATTATACATTCTAATTACCATAGTTTCTCATGCATAAAATTAATATAACAACCAAAAGACGCAAATCAGTCTTTAGTTTATTCTTAAGGAAGAATATTCCACTAGTATCAATAGTTGTATGTTTTGTTTGCCCCATTTCCATGGTATTTTTTAAGGATTCAAATATTATACCTATATGCATAGTATTGTAGGTGATTATTTTGGTTTGAAAAATCATGCATATAATCTATAAGTGGATATTCAATAAATACATATAATTTACTATTAAAGATTGTAATTTTTTGAGAATATTATAAATTTAATCACATTTATTAAAAAATAGGTGATTTTTAAACCAAATTAGTGAACATTTTTATTTAGATTTATATTTACCATAGAGCCACTTTTGATCCTCAGATGTTTTACTCCTGATTCTTTCATTTCCATGTAAAGATCATTCCCTTCACGAATATGTTCTCCTACTCCAAATACATATACCCGTCCATGAGCCTTAGCAATGTTGTTACTCGACTCCATAATCAGTATTGTTTTATCCACTAGAGCTCCTCCAAATAAACATATTTTTCCCGACGGCGATAAGGAGCCAAAAGATCTAGTACTTTAATGCATGTTTCGAACATAGATAATTTTTTATAGGCACAAAAAAAAATAGTCAATTGGTGAAATGTTTGTGCTAAACCATCATTGATTAAGAACATAGATACCAATGCTTACATTTTTTTCCTCTTCTTTGTTTCCAAGTTAGAATGGTCAGTTTTTTTCGCTTAGACTAAAATATATTGTCTCACAACGAGAATGATTTCTTCCAACAAAATATAAAAGAAAGAAATTTATTAATGAAGCTAGTAAACACACCCTATGATCCAGGTGGATATCGGTGGCCACCCACCTTTTCCAAATGGCTCAAAACAGTTTTCTGGCCATTTTGGCAATTTACTATTTTTAGCAGGTTTTAACTTCCGGGGCCATTTTGAGGGTCCAAATGAAGGTTTTTCAAGATAAAGGTTCTCAATGATATCTGAAGGCATAATTGAGCGCCCAAAATGAATCTCCTCGACAATACCTTTCCAACGATCTATCACACGCCTAAAACGGAGATCGTATGCAAAAGTTACGACCCCGGGAAGTTGATGTACTCACTTACCCAAACGGGGCCCACATGACTTTTGGCGCTTCACATCCTAGGGTTAGGTTTTTGGATGTCTAGGACTTTTGGCATTCCCGTCTATTGTAAAAGGGCCTTCCAAGCCTCATTGTAAACATCTTCTTGTGAATGCGAGTAGCCGTCACATCTCTTCTCAGAGATAAGATGCCACCATTCTAGCGAGTCTTTCACTCTGTATTTTTATAGTCTCTGTACATTTCTCTAATTAATAGAAATCGTGTATTACTGTACATCTGTGTTTATGGTTGCGTCTCTAATACATTTCTGTTATATTATTGAATATCTGCAATATCTATGTACATTTCTTTATTATATCTCCGCTCTCATTTCGTGCCGAAAATAATCCGAATCACCCTAATATAGAAAACTTGATAGCATATATCTCATGTTTTATAATCTATTGAGCCTTTGCTAACTTTTCACTACATGCGGGAGTGCCAAGGAGAGGAGTGGATTAGCTGGTGTGGTAATCTCATATGCCACATTTATGAATTAGCAACAGATGGTATGGAAGTATTTCGTTACTCAAATCACCCATAATCAAAGACTTCTACAATCCATGTTTGTTTTTCATGAGGGAAATATCTTTGTCTAGAAATAAAATGTTTAGAACTCCTTATAGGTAAATGCATTTTTAAATGATAAATCCTCCATTATTGTTGATGCAGGAGCATCAATCCAACGCCATCAAGCGCCAGCCAGCCAACACATCAAGCACGCATTCAATGGAAGGAGAGAGGCGCAACCCTCTCATTTTTTCAATTTTGAAAATGTAATTAAACGATTGTAAGGCCGAAGAGCCAAGTCGTGCCTTTGAGCATGCTATAGTTAGTGTCGCCTTTAATGGCTGACGTGTTGATGGGGATCTAGATACAATTTGGATTAGATGGCCCATTCAATGTAATTCATTGTAATTAATGAGAGCTGGTGAGGATGGAGGGAAGAGCTCGAGGAGCCCCCTTTTGTCAAAAGATCCTTTTTATCTGTAGGATTAGTCGATTGAGAGGTAGAGAAGAATAGTGAGAGAATAGATAAAAGAGAGGGAGCTGAGACTCTATTACAGTTCGAGCTCAAACACATTGTAATTAAACATTGATGTTAATACAAAGCAGTTTTTCCTGCATATGTGTTTTCTATGTGTTTATGTGTCTTTTATGAATGTTGTGTGTTCATTCATGTTGTAGATGTATGTTAAGTTCCATATGCAGAAGATAGATATATTTTTCTATCTGTGAGTTCTTTGATTTTAGGTTTGGGATCTTTGAGGATTCATGCAAGGAGTGCATGATAGAACACTATGGGTTCTGGAAGCCAGTGCAAGGAGTGCACTTATGAATTCTGTGGAATTTCAGACAAAGACGTGCCAGGAGGGCGCACCAGAGAAAGTCATTAACTCAAGGAGGAAGCCTCAAGGTTGTTGAACACCTTGAAGGAGAAATTGTCTAGAGAAGAACACAGAGAGGAGAAGAAGATATGCTAAGAATTCTGTAAAGGCTCTGCCAGGAGGGCATTGAGCAAATGCACAGGATGCATTGAACAAGTTCATAGAATGAACTTCTGAATTTTGCGAAATTTGGACAGATTTGTGCCAGGAGGGCGCACCAGAGGAAGTATTAGACACAGGGAGAAACCTCAAGGTTTTTCAACACCTTGAAGGTAAGACTGTGCAAATGAAGGTACAGAGATGATAGAATCACTGAAGGTTCTGTAGAGATCTGCCAGGAGGGCATCAAGCGAGTGCAAAGAGTGCACAGGAGGAGCTCTATTTCAAGTTCAGGGAAGACGAAACGTCTGAAGTTCTGTGGAAACTCTCTCAGGAGGGCATCGAGAAGTTGCATAGAGTGCACCGAGAAGAAATATCTTTCTAGTTCTTAGATAAGAGAAGTTTCAAGGAGAGACACTTATAGAGTTACTGAATACTCTGTTAAGCTCAGCAAGGAGGGATTGAGTAGAAGGTCGTCAGGAGGATACCGAATTTCCCTTTGAGGACAAAAAAGAGTGATTCCACTAGAGGATCGAGTAAATAAAGCTCAGGATGGATAGCACAGTTGGGTGAAATGACCCTACAAGGAGTGTAGAGGTCGTGAAACCTTTTAGGTTTCAAAGTGAACAAAGCTCAGGAGAGATAGCATTCCTAGAACGCAGGCGATATCCAAGGGAATTGAGCTCGCAGAGGAAGCAAAGGTTGAGGCCTTTGAAACTTCAAAAAATATTCCAAGGGAAAGGAAGAAGACCATGCTCAAGGTAGATCACAATTGTTGTTAGATCAACTAGAGAGGCGAGATCTGGACCGTCGAGTTTCACACCCAAACAATAGGAGGAGTGAACATAAGGAAGAGAAACAGATATAGGTTGTCATATCTAGTGCAAAGGAACGATAGTCGTCAAATCTGGAGGAAGGCACACGGATTTTAACCTCTGGGAGGTCACGCAGGAGAAGAGAAGAAATGGACGGTGGAGACGCTTAGTGCCAAAAATCCCATGGACTGTCGAATCTCACAGATCTGTGAGAAGGTTAACGATGAATGTCTTTTTGGAATTTCGACATTTCGTGGTTCGACATTTTAGAAATCCCGATGACAAGGAGCTGGGGCACTTTGCATTGAAAATCCCAAAGTCGTGAAATGTGACGTGCCTTTGGAGTAGGGATGTGGTCTCGGAGAAAGCATCCATTTCGACATTTCAACATTTCGGAGTCCGGGAGATCGAAGGACCAAGAACCATCTACAGCCGGAATTGTGGGATCGTGAATTCTGAAATATAGAAAAATTTGACAGTGGTCGGGTAGATTTCGGCATTTCAGGACCCGAGTGGTCAAGAGGTCAGGAGTCGAGAGACATGGAGTCCCGACTCGTGAAATCACAAAGCCTCGAAAACATTCGGAGGAAATAGCACGAGATAGAGTTGTTGAGCCTGTTTCGACATTTCGACATTTTGGGGTTCGGGAAGAAGAGGAGGCGAGATTTTGGAGTCATTGCATTGTGAACTCCCGGTTCACGAAATCTCAAAAATATCTGAGCCATTTTGGGAATTCGGGTAATGGAGTGACCAGTGGTTTGGGCCGCTATGTTTCAAACTCCCAATTACCGAAATCCTGATACAACCACAACGTCGTGGTCACATGGAGGTGAAGCTCTCGCCTAGTGCTTGTTCGCACAGGTGGGGTGTTAGGCTCCAATCTACTGATGTAAATTAGAGTACAAATGATTGTCAATCCGGTGTTTGTAAGACTTAGAGGCACATCCAAAGTATATGGATTTAGAGATAGATTGTATCTTTAATGGAAATAAACCAAAACCTATTCTAAGGGCTGAATATGGAAGAGATGCTAAGCTTCTGTTCAGAATTCCTATTGATAGATCTCATAACAGTAATCATCAATTGTTTTTCTAAAGAGTATCAACAATAAGCATTCAAGAGATGTTTGAACTAGTTCTAAGATTTATCAAATGCTAGAAGGAAAAAAATATTATTCAAGAGATGCATTCATTTTCTTCTTTCATTCATTCATTAGCAACAATCATCAAATTAAATCAAAAGTACTGGAAGCGTAAATAACTCAAAAAACATTCATGACTATCTTAATGCTTGAAGGCAAACTACACATTGAATTCTTATTCAAGAAATCATTCACAATATGATTAAGGCTTTGAAACATTAAGCATATGAATTCGCTGTGGAATTCATCTAACTACAAAAATATATGAATAAAACTCATTTACAGCAAGATCTAATCTAAAACATGTATCAAAGATTACTTGAAAAGAACATAAAGAAAGAGTGTACTAGTTTGGCAAAGGGGGCCCTCCAATGCTTCACTGGTACACTTGAGTTGTCTCATCTAAGAAAGAGCCCCAACAGAATTCAAATCATCATATCATAGGCATTATCAGGAACAAAACACATAACTGATCTCAAGAGTGCAAATTCCAAAGTTTCTTCATTCACATCAAGGTCGTCATACTAGTCTATGCTTAAGAGTATTTATACAAGAGTTCCAAAACTAAAAATGATAATAAATCTATTAAATATCATGATCATATCCATAATATATTCTAGGAGGGTCTAATTCCTCCTTTAGATCCATAATATATGGCCAAAACCCACGAAAATCCAAAACTGTCCATGATTTAAGGCTAAAACAGGGTATTTTCTATTGAAGTGGCCATGTTTGACCAGCGTTGACCGGACATCTGGAAAGATCGGATATCGAAGATGATAGCTCATTATCCATCCTTGTACATCAGGGAACATGACCCAACTCTTATATTTCACCCAGGTGTCCTGCAAGTACATGAACCTAGGAGCAATTACGGGATTTAGTCAAATCCTGTAATTTCTGATAAATTTTGAATTTTAATGCCAAAATTTAGAAAACTCAATTCTTAAGCTAAATAATGATAAATATACCTTGCATAAGATATTTTATGGAAAATATGGAATGAAATGAAGGAAAAATGGATGGATATAGAGGCAAAAGTGTGGTTTAAAGAGAAAAAAGGAAGCATAAAAATGTACTCAACATCTCCCCCAAGAGGAAGTCCTTACATGTCCTCATCCAAAAAAATGTCCCTGAATCTCTGTCACTAATCTTATGCCACCTCTGTTGCCTGCAATAATGTTTGCAAATTCACCTGAGCTGTATGAAGTTCTTTCATTCTTTTATATTTCTCTTTATATGCCTTTTTCTATTGGAACCACTTATAGGCTTGTTTGGAGATTAACTTGTTCTGTTTTTGAAGCTTCTTGTTATTCTTCTTTAAAGTTTCATTATCCTCCTGTGTTTTATGGATTTGAGTCCTCATCATTTCATTCTTTGTTTTTATGTATCTTTCTAAGACTTCAATTTCCTTGATTTTTCTCTTCATTTTCCTTATTTTCTTATTTTTCCTATCAAATTCAGATGTGGATCCACCAACCACTTCTTCCATTTGAGGTTCTTCTTTCATGTCTTTAATCAATTGTTCCACATATTCTCTCATTTGTTCATATGTGGAAGGTTACTGTTCCTAAAAACCATCATTTCCCAATGATTGTGCTTCTAGAGTTTGAATATGTGCATACTGTGCTTGTTGTGCTTCATCATCATTTTCTTGTATTTGGCCCTTTTGAACTTGTTGGCGTTTTCTTGATTTCTTTTCATATGTAGTAAAAATCTTGTCTTTTTCCTCAATTTCTTTCTCCTTTATTACCATGCTTCTTGTTCTTCTCCTCCCCATAGTCGGTTTTGAGCTTGTTGCCTTGGGGTTCTGTACTTCTTCCTCATCATCAGTCACAACTAAAAAAATTCCATCTTCTTCTTCATCCTTTATTGTTTCAAAACCATTTTCAATGATAAACTGTTTCCAAGTAAAATTTTGCTTTTGTAGTTCATATATAATGATCATTTTAATAAAAACACAGTGATATAAACGCTTTTATGTGTTCCTTCCTTGTTTCTGGACAACCTTAGCCATCTTAGAAAGGATTTGTAATAGAAAATAAGGCATGTTGATTTCACAGTCACCTTTTAAATGTTGTAGCAGTTTAATGTGATATAGGTAGATGATGCTAAGACTTCCCTCACAAGTTATAAATTTCTATATGAGGTATGCTAATTGATCCCAAGGATGAATCAACCAACTCCTTGAAATTCCCTTCTTCCAATTTACTGCTACTACCCTTGACCTGAAAATAAGAGGTGCCCATGATTTATCTTTGGAATGCTTGGTTTTGAAATATCTCTCTCCTATTTGAGGAAGTCTAGTGACATGTGAAATGCTATATTCAGAGATACTAATGGTAAGGTTTCCAATAGTATCCCTTTCCCCATCAAATGAGTGAGCAAATTCTAAAGCAACTTCTTCAAAAAATCCATCAAATTTTTCAAAGAAACCTATCCACTGTTTTTGCTCCAAAATTTGTATACAATGTAACATCCCGCTCTGGCGCACTTAGAAAACTTATTCTTTGAGGACACTTGCTCGCAAGTGATATGGATTTTTATGATGATAAAACATTTATCCTTGATGATGATGCGTTATGATAGATGACATGATGTTTTACTTCCTTGTCATAAACAGGTGCTATTGACTCAGTTTATTTGAGTGTGCAGGGTTTTTGACCCGGCGGATGCAGAGGCATCGACAGAACCCTTGGACTCCGGATTGAGTCAGGGAGTGTGCTATTTGAGTTGATTTATTTACCATGATATTTATTGATTTGATGATATGTTGTTGACATGTTCTGACATGATGGTTGATGATGCAGGCTGACGATAGCTTGCTGACCAGACTCACATATGGAGTAAAGGGGCCACACACGAGTTCCAGAGAGGTTGAGGGAGAGGTGTGGACAGCAGCCCTGCCATAGCCTACAAACACTCCTGCCGTGGCTCGAACTGTAGGTTAACGATTACCTAGTTCGAGAGGATCCACGATGCCGTGAGGGCATACTGTGACAGTCACTCACGATGATTTTAAGGGGCGTGCAATAAGGCGGGGGCCTTATTACTTAGAGCCCTTAGTCTCCCACAAGTTCACCTGTCGGAGTGTTGACTCCAGGGGTTATAGATGTCTACCAATCAGTCAAGTCGGCGAGTGGCACCCTTGGAGCATGTGGTGCATCCTGAAGGGCACGTCGCGCAAAAGAAACACAAGTCGATGAGTGGTACCCTTGGAGAACATGGTGCATCCTGAAGGGAACGTCGCGCAACAGAAGCAAACGAGGCGAGTGGCACCCTTGGAGAACGTAGTGCGTCCTGAAGGGCACGTCACATTGATGATGATGATGAGACGACCTAGATGACCCTAAGACCCTAATGCCTTAAGAAATTCTCAAAACGACTCCCCTAATTAAATGTCGCCCAGTTCAAATCTAAACCTAAATTTAAAACCCCTCTAAGATAAAAAATTTTTTAGACTTAAGAAAAGACCCTACAAAAAATAAACATAAGGGAATAAACTAAAACCCTCCTAAGTGTTAGTTAAAGTCTTCTTAAAATTAAAGGGGGGGTAAAGTGAAGAGAGGGATAAATTAATTAAAATACGTGGTTTTAATTGTAAAAAGGAATACAAATTTAAAAAACGTGTGAGAGAATAAACGTAATGAATTTAAAAATATAATGAAAGGATTAATTAGCGCATCTATCTTTTGGTTTTAAAAAAAAAAGAAAAAGGAAAAAAAAAAGGAAAGGAATAAATAATATAAATAGGGAAACTTGTAATAAAGGAAACATAATAAAGGAAAGTAGGGGACATAGGGTAAAAAGCAAAAAGGAATCAACAATTAAGGACTTTCTAAAATGAACTAAATTTAGCAAATTTTTTTTGGGAAAGTTATTAAAAGCATGTAAGGGGATCTAGGAACACCTAGGAGTAGTTTTAGGAGCGACTCCAGGTGGGTGAGGGAAATGAGTCCTTTAATTTTTTAAAAAGGAAAATAATTTTGGAAAAACGTGGGGGATGAGTGACACTTGGATGACATAGAATTTTTAGAGGATTGTCATTAAAACTTAAATTAATAGTGATTTAGGGAAAGTAAGTGGGGTCTCAAATTTCTATAAAAGAAGGGGAAAAGGGGGAAGAAGGGGAACAATTGGCATAAAGTTACGCTGCCGGATTGTGGCTTGATTGATTGCTTGTGAGGAGTTGGGGTTTTCTCAGCTGTATTAGAGTGGTAGCTCAGCCTTGGAGGCGAGTTGAGAAGCTAGACTATCTTCAGGATTTTGTGTGAGACCCCTTTGCGGCTCGGGGGGCTAAGGGGGAAGCAGAGTACCCCTAGCGATTGGCTGGGAGTTACCGGTGTAGTCTCTACGGTCGGCGAGCGAGAGCGGCGCGGAGCAGGACCGACACAGAGCGTGGGATCATCATTCGAGGCAGGTGAAGAGGCAAAGGTATGGTCGTTTATTGGGTATAATAGAACGCACTAGGATTCATGTAGATCTGTCTGTTTATTGAAAAAGTGTACTGGCGTTACCATTTTATATAATAGTTTGTTGCATCTGCCATTTCCCTTGACGATTCGCATAGAATAAATTTTTACAATGCTTGTGGAACCTCCTGATTTTATCCAAAGTTTGTTTAGTGAAATTTTTTATAATTAATTGTGTATTTAACCCTTGCCGACAAACTTGTTTCTGTCGAATTCATCCACTAAAACTGGTCATCAATCTCTGCGTTTTGTTAAAATTATTTCTCTGCGTTTTGTTTTAAATTTTTTCTGCAAATCCTTGTGTTTAAACTTGCGAGAGGTTTCCCCGCGGATCGCACCCTTGAACTCTGCATTTTCTTCTGCGGTTTGTTGTTCCCTTCAGCGTGGCGATTGCCCAAACTTCTCTGTGATGTGGTATTTCTTGATCTCGGCGATTTGTTTAATTATTTGTGGATTGAATTTAGCTTAGGGTTTGTAGACTGTGTTTCCTCCTTTTTCTTCAGAAAGCAATTTTTTATTTCCGCGATTTTTCTCATGGAATTATTAATCCTTCACTATGTTTTTTTTTTCTTACGGTGTTTAGAGGACAGCGATTCCTTTATGTGGTATTCTCTACAAATTCCAGTGGGAAAACATTGTAGGTTACCCACAATACGCCACACCTCCTCTGCAATTTTCAATGTTGTTTTCTCGGCATTGGGGAGGAAACCCGCGCGGATTCGTGCACCCAAACTCTGTTTTATGTTGTTGTTGTATTCTCGGCGATGGGGAGAATACCCACCCAGATTTATGCTCTTAAACTCTGCAACTGGGTTGATATTGCATGACTGCGTTTTGTTCCACCCCTGCGTCTTCGTTTTACCTCTGAGTTTTCTTTTTTTTTCCTGTTGCTGATGTTTCCATCTCCTTCTCGGGTTTCTAGCCGTAACGGCTTCTCTGAGCTACGTGTTGGCCGGTTGGACGAATACTAAATTGGGTTTATTCTTTCCTGTGCGTTCATTTCACAAATCGCGGCCTGGGTAATGTTCACCGACTGAACTCCTTCCACGATTTCCCACACAGTAGTCTGGTGGCCTGTAAAGGGGCAGTGAACGCTGACAGAATGATCCAGGGTTAGAAATATCCAAATATAGTATTTGACAACATTTATGATAGCATCATGCATTGATTCACTGGACAAGACCGTTAGTCTTAGCAGCTAGATAGCCTTTTTTTTTACCTCAACCTCTTCAATTCCAGCCACCTTGATATTATTCGCATACAGTTATCTAGATCTGTAGTGATGAACAACCATTGGGATGTTTACTGCACCAGAAGGAACATTAAAGTGTCCTCATTTACAATGATAAATTATTATAAGTTTATAAGGATTAGTAAATTAGACAAAAACGATTACCATGCTTACTAATTGAATGATTATTTAGAATGTAAGTTTATATCGATTAATTAGAACGATAAAGTCTCTAATGATTGTATAGAATGTTAAGTTATAATGATTATTATTTAGGCAATGATGATTATAATGCTTATAGAATTGAAGGATTAATTAGAATGTTAGGTTCACAATGATTATTAAATAATATTAATAAAGTGCCTTTGTGTTTCATAATAAATGATTATTCCTGTTATGATTAAGAAACTAGTACCACAATGATTGCAATGTTATTAGCTCCGAATGATTTTAGGAATGGTTAAGCTTTGATTATTATATTAGGGAAATGTAGTATTTTTCTAATAATAATGAAATATCATGATGGTTATTGTGGGATGAGGAATTGCTTAGGTTTTTCGATCAAAGAAGGATCTGCTCTATGTATTTAATTAAAGAAGGAAGATTCCTTGTTTTAGGTTGTGGTTGCAAGTTATATGGGTAAGGAAATTTATTATATTGTCCTGAATTATGTAAGAACAATGTGTTTATGAGAAATAAGAGGGTACTGTTAGGGTTAGATAACATATAATGGTAATGTTGATGGCTATCTAGTTTGCAAAGTTATAGTAACCTTGTGTCTTGGCCCTGGTACCTTACTGTAATTTATTTGTCATGGTAATGTGTAAGAAGAAATGTCAATGCAATATATCGTTGAAATACGTAAGGGCGTTCTTATGTCCATATAAAATAAAATGTAATGGTAGTGTGGGGTATCATATGAAATACAATGGCATCATGGTCTTATCATAATACTATTGAATCTTTAGTGATGGATGATTTATGAATTATGAGGTTCCTTGATCTAAGTAACATAGAGTACTATGATTTTGTAAAGGAGGTTCGTGTCCATATATATCTTGCTGAACTTGGTGGGTCGTTGTCTAAATCCTTCTGCTTTGCGCTTTCCCTTGAGGTTGCGGTCATGCGTTTATTGATTGTGGTACTTGGTTGAGTCATTTGAGTATGGGGTCAGTTATGTCGGGCGGGATGTGGACACCTCCATGTAGCCTAGCGTGTAAGGGTGGGTGTGTGATTATTTTTGTGTGTAAAGAATCCAGTGCCGTATCAAGAGTCTCGGGCCCTTTAAAGACAGGGTTTCCACTCTTGCGACACACCTGAAAAAGATTACTAGTTTCTTCCTGAGCAGTCGGCCAGGAGCCTATGTGACCTTCTCTCTCTCCCGAGCAGAGGACTAAGATTAAATGCCCTGCTTTTCTGTGCAGAACTAGTAAGCTCTACTACTATGGATTCTTCCGCCTGTGACTGTACTGTACATATCACCTTGTGTCATTTTCTGCTTATAGTGGCTAGTTGTACGCCTTATGTCTAGGGACATTTATTGCTTGTTGTTACTGTTGTAGGTCGTATGTCGTCTTGTTGCGTTCGTCTTGCTTGCGTCTTGTTCATAGTCAGGTTACTAGTTTCTGCCTGAGCAGTCGGCCAGGAGCCTATCTGACCTTCTCTCTCTTCGGAGCAGAGGAATAAGATTAAATGCCCTGCTTTCCTGTGCAGAAATAGTAAAATCTACTGTTATGGATTCTTCCTTATGTCTATGTCATTTATATGCTTGCAGTTACTTGTGGTACCCCTCATGTTCTCTTGTTGTGATCATCGTGGTTGCGTCTTGTTAGTCGTCGGGTGGCGACGTAGAATCAAGTGTGTTTGTTTCCTCTTTACACATGCGCACACAACTTAAACAAAATAAAAAATAAAAAAATTTGCACCTGTTGCAGAGATGTTGTGATAACGAGGAGGCTCTTACATATGGTATCAGAGCCGGTTCGACGTGCGACTTGGGATTCGCTACGACTTTCGTTGTCACAATTGATTTTAGTATACTGTTGCTGATTGAGTTGATTGTGTGCATGCAGGAAATCATGGTTAGAGGATGTCGTGGAGGCAGACAATGGGGTGCTAGAGGAGGAGGCGTAACGCCTCTAGTAGCATCCACGCCTGAGGGGTCTAACCCCCAGGGAGGCGAGCAGGTTCTCAGACAGGAGAGATAGTGGTTGGCGATGTTGTTGGGATGATGAGATCCTTTCAGCACATGTCCGAGGCTCTGACCATCCGATTGGACAGAGACGAGGCCAGGACACCTGCACCCGCAAAGGTTCTGCTATGCGCACCGACCGTTACTAGTAGCATTCACTGTGAACTCGAGAAGGTGAAATTTCCCGAGTTCTTTGGTGCCCCGGATGGCGCAGCCACCGAGGCATGGTTGGAGAATATGGCAATGTGCTTCACGCTTCACGATTATACCTCCAACATGAAGGTCCGCATGGCAGTCTTTCAATTGAAGGGGAGCACTCTTCTGTGGTGGAAGACATTCCTGCCGTAACTGAACATGACCATTGAAGACGTGTCATGGGAACTGTTTGAGGAATGGTTTCGAGAGAGGTATCTTTTAGAGGAATTCATTGAGTGTTAGCTCAATGAGTTCAACACATTACGATAGGGAGGTCGTACGGTGCCCGAGTACGAGGCATGTTTTATGGAGCTTCTCCGATATGCTCTGCACCTGAACACTGAGAAGCTCAAGGTCAATCGGTTCGTGTTTGGCCTTAACGGAAGCCTGCGTGCAAAGTTTAGGATCTTGATGCCTCAACCCTTGCACGACATTGTCCTAAAGGCCCTCATAGCGGAGGAGGAGCTTATCAGCGGGGGTCAGACCAAGACTCCAGTGAGACCAGCAGGGTAGGGTTCATATGGAACGTCGCAACACCAGACACCAGCGAGACATATGCAAAGATATCGCGGCTTCCAGAGGGGATCCACGTTTGCTACACCCCGAGGACCACTTCCTTAGCAGTGGACACCTTATCGAGGACCACAACACCAGTAGCAGCATTGCCCGTAGCAAAAGCAGTTTAGGCCTGTTCAGCAGAACAGACCAGGGTTCCAGGCCGGTGGGCAGTCATCTTCTACTTTGGGTACCAGGACTACTGGGCCGAAGAAGGGGTGTTGGACATGTGGGGAGCCACACTACCAGCGTGACTGTCCTGTGGAGAGGACCATAGTTTTCATATCAGTCGGACCCACTACAGTGGGAGATATGGGCAAGGCCCATTGGATTCACGTAGCGGTGAATAACCGCCAGGAAGAGCACCAGTCGACTGTGCTCGAGATGACAGGTATTGTCACTGACCAAACCCTTAGTATTTGGATAGACCCAGGTGCTACTGAGAGTTTCATTTCTAGTGCAGCGCTAAAAAGGATTAAGGTAAAGGCAGTCAAACAGGACGAGTTTAGCTTTGTCGAGATGGCTTCGGGAGCCAAACAGAAGGTTGGAGGAAAAGTTACGGGATGTTCCCTTAACCTGGGAGAGTTTGTCACAAGGGTCAACTTGTACGTCACAATCTTAGGATCTTATGACGTCGTGATCGGTATGGATTGGTTTGAAACGCATGAGGCGATACTCAACTGTAAGATGAAGAGGTTGAGCTTGGTTGATGATGAAGGACATAGACGGGTGATTATAGGACGGAACCAGGGAGTATCCCTGAGGTTCATCTCTTCCTTACAGTTATGGAAGAGTATGCGTAAGGGGTGCAAGATTTATGCGATCCTTGCGCTAAACGAAAAGGGAGTAGCAGAAGGTCTAGAACACCTTCCGGTGGTGAAGGAGTTTGCGGACATATTTCCAGAGGAGTTGCCTGGGATGCCGCCAGAAAGAGAATTGTAGGTTACTATAGACCTGAAACCCGGGACCGAACCGATAGCAAGAACTCCTTATCGGATGTCGACCCAAGAGTTGCAAGAGTTGAAAATGCAACTGAAGGAGTTGTTGGACCTGGGATTGATACGTCCTAGTGTGTCACCGTGAGGTGCACTGGTTATTTTCATTTGAAAGAAGGATGAATCATGGAGGATTTGCATTGACTATTGTCAACTGAACAAGGCTACAATCGAGAATCAATATCCCTTACCGAGAATTGACAATTTGTTTGATCAAATGAAGGGTGCGACGGTGTTCTCCAAGATCGATTTGCGATTAGGGTATCACCAGTTACGGATCAAGGAGGATGACGTCCCTAAGACCGCCTTTAAGATGAGATTTGGACATTACGAGTTTATTGTTTTACCATTTGGATTGACAAACACCCCAGGAGTATTCATGAGTTTGATGAACGGGGTGTTCCACAAATACTTGGACAAGTTCATCCAAGTATTCATTGATGATATTTTAATATACTCTCGGATGACGGAGTAGCATGACGAGCACTTGCGCTTGGTACTACAGTGTTTGAGAGAGCACAAATTGTTTGGGAAGTTGTCCAAATTCTCTTTTTATCAAACGAGGATTCACTACTTAGGGCATGTCATCTCCGGGGAAGGTATCACCGTGGATCCAGCCAAGGTTGAGTCTATTCTGGAATGTCCTGCGCTGACGAATGTCACCGAAGTGCGTAGCTTTATGGGTTTAGCAGGATACTATCGACAGTTTGTCGAGGGATTTTCGAAGATAGCAAGTCCGATCACGGAATTGCAGAAGAAAAACAAGAAGTTTGTTTGGACCGAGAAATGCGCGGAAGCATTTCGAAGGCTTAAATACTTGTTGACAACAACGCCAATACTAAAGGTCCCTGACATGGACGTAGACTTTTTGGTATGCACTGACGCCTCCAAGGAAGGGTTAGGAAGAGTCTTGATGCAAGACAGACGGGTGATTGCTTACATTTCCAGGAAACTAAGAAGGCATGAGGAGAACTATGCGATGCACGATTTCGAGTTATTAGCCATTGTATATGCCTTGAAGGTTTGGAGACACTACCTTGTTGGAGGAAAATTTGAATTCAAGACTGATCATTGTGGACTAAAGAACATTTTTACGCAAAGCGACCTGAACGCACGACAACGGCGTTGGTTGGAATTGCTTAGCGAGTATGACTTCGACATTAATTACATAAAGGGAACAATGAATTGAGTGGCAGATGCTTTGTGTCGGAGGCCACGCATCTTTTCGATGTTACCTCTTCAGACGAATCTATGTGAGAATATTCTCACTTTACAGCGTGACGATGACTGGTACAAAGAAGTCGAGGATTTTATCGGACAAAACACAATGATGGTACCACGATATGAGGGATTTTATTTTGATAGCGATGGGTTATTGAGGTTTAGAGGTCGGATTTATGTACCGAAAAATGACAAGTTGAGGATGTTTATCCTGAGCGAGGCTCATAGAACCGTTTACATGGCTCACCCAGGAGTCACAAAGATGAGGGCAGACCTTAAACCCTTATTCTTCTAGAAGGGAATGAAGGTCGACATAGTCAACTTTGTGGCTAGATGTCTCAAGTGTCAGCAGGTAAAGGCTGAACATAGACACCCGGCAGGATTACTTCAACCACATGCTATTCCGGAATCGAAATGGGAAGTTATTTCGATGGATTTTATTTTTGGATTGCCACTGACGGCAAGGAGACACGACTCGATTTTTGTAGTAGTAGACACTCTGATGAAGAGTGATCACTTTATTCCTGTGCGTACGACGTATTAGGCACCTAAAATAACAACAGTTTCCATCAGTGAGATTGTGAGGTTGCACGGCGTGCCTAAGAAGATTATATCCGATCGAGGATCGGTGTTTACCGGACGATTTTGGACGAGTTTTCAAGAGGCCTTGCGAATCCAACTTAACTTTAGTACTGCGTATCACCCAGAGACTGACGGACAGACCGAACGAACAAACCAAACATTGGAAGACATGTTGCGCATGTACGTGATGGACCAACAAAAGCATTGGGAGGAATTCTTGCCTCTAGTAGAGTTCTCTTACAACAACAGTTACCAGAGCACCATTAAGATGGCGCCTTTTAAGTTCCTTTATGGGCGACCGTGTCGGATGCCCTTGAGTTGGGATCGGCTTGAGGATAGGGTCCTCGTGGGACCAGAAGCGATTCAATAAATGGAAGATCAAATGCAAACCATAAGACAAAGGATTAAAGAAGCGCAGGATCGACAGAAGAGTTATGTCGATGCGCACCGAGTCGATCGTAGTTACGAGGTCGGCGATCGAGTCTTCTTGCGGGTTAAACCGCATAAAATTTTGATCAAGTTTGGAAAGGGAGCTAAACTCTCTCCTAGGTTCATGGGACCTTTCGAGATTGTGGAGAGAAAGGGGCCCGTGGCCTATCGACTAGCCTTGCCTGATTCTTTGAGGCATATGCACGATGTTTTTCATGTATCTGTTTTGAGACTTTATATTAGTGATCCTACACACGTGATTGACATGAGTTCCTTGCAGGTATTGGATGAGGGAGCACTCACGGCTGAGCCAGTCTGCATTTTAGATCATTGTGTTCGGCAGTTGTGACGTCGAACGGTAGATCAGGTCAAGGTCTAGTGGGACAATTATAGTCCGCACTCGGCGACCTGGGAGGACGCATATGATATGCGCCAGCAATTTCCATTTTTTTTGATAGATAGACTTATGATACTGTGACACACTTATTCTGTCATGTATACTGAGAAACTTTAGGATGAAGTTTAGACCAAGAGGGCGTGTATGTAACATCCCGCTCTGGCGCACTTAGAAAACTTATTCTTTGAGGACACTTGCTCGAAAGTGATCTAGATTTTTATGATGATAAAACATTTATCCTTGATGATAATGCGTTATGATAGATGACATGATGTTTTAATTCTTTGACATAAATAGGTCCTATTGACTCAGTTTATTTGAGTGTGCAGGGTTTCTGACCTGGCGGATGCAGAGGCATCGACGGAACCCTTGGACTCAGGATTGAGTCAGGGAGTGTGCTATTTGAGTTGATTTATTTACCATGATATTTATTGATTTGATGATATGGTGTTGACATGTTATGACATGATGGTTGATGATGCAGGCTAACGATAGCTTGCCGACCAGACTCACATATGGAGTAAAGGGGCCACACACGAGTTCCAGAGAAGTTGAGGGAGAGGTGTGGACAGCAGCCCTGCCACAACCTACTAGCACTCTCGTCGTGGCTCGAACTGTAGGTTAACGATTACCTAGTTCGAGATGATCCATGATGCCATGAGGGAAGACTGTGACAGTCGCTCACGATGATTCTAAGGGGCGCGCAATAAGGCAGGGGCCTTATTCCTTAGAGCCCTTAGTCTCCCACAAGTTCACCTGGCGGAGTGTTGACTCCAGGGATTATAGACGTCTACCAATCAGTCAAGTCGGTGAGTGGCACCCTTGGAGCACGTGGTGCATCCTGAAGGGAACGTCGCACAAAAGAAACACAAGTCGGCGAGTGGCACCCTTGGAGCACGTGGTACATCCTGAAGGGCACATCGCGCAACAGAAGCAAACGAGGTGAGTGGCACCCTTGGAGTACGTAGTGTATCCTGAAGGGCACGTCTCATTGATGATGATGATGAGACAACCTAGATGACCCTAAGACCCTAATGCCTTAAGAAATTCTCAAAATGAATCCCCTAATTAATTGTCGCCCAGTTCAAATCTAAACCTAAATTTAAAACCCCTCTAAGATAAAATTTTGTTTAGCCTTAAGAAAAAACCCTACAAAAAATAAACATAAGGGCGTAAACTAAAACCCTCCTAAGTGTTAGTTAAAGTCTTCTTAAAATTAAAGGGGGGGTAAAGTGAAGAGAGGGATAAATTAATTAAAATACATGGTTTTAATTGTAAAAAGGAATAAAAATTTAAAAAACGTGTGAGAGTATAAAAGTAATGAATTTAAAAATATAATGAAAGGATTAATTAGCGCATCTATATTTTGGTTTAAAAAAAAAAAAAGGAAAGGAATAAATAATAGAAATAGGGAAACTTGTAATAAAGGAAACATAATAAAGGAAAGTAGGGGACATAGGGTAAAAAGAAAAAAGGAATCAACAATTAAGCTCGGAATGATTTTAGGAATGGTTAAGCTTTGATTAATATATTAGGGAAATGTAGTATTTTTCTAATAATAATGAAATATCATGATGGTTACTGTGGGATGAGGAATTGCTTAGGTTTTTCGATCAAAGAAGGATCTGCTCTATGTATTTAATTAAAGTAGGAAACTTCCTTGTTTTAGGTCGTGGTTGCAAGTTATATGGGTAAGGCAATTTATTATATTGTCCTGAATTATGTAAGAACAATGTGTTTATGAGAAATAAGAAGGTACTGTTAGGGTTAGATAACATATAATGGTAATGTTGATGGCTATCTAGTTTGCAAAGTTATAGTAACCTTGTGTCTTGGCCCTGGTACCTTACTGTAATTTATTTGTCATGGTAATGTGTAAGAAGAAATGTCAATGCAATATACCGTTGAAATACGTAAGGGCGTTGTTATGTCCATATAAAATAAAATGTAATGGTAGTGTGGGGTATCATACGAAATACAATGGCATCATGGTCTTATCATAGTACTATTGAATCTTTAGTGATGGATGATTTATGAATTATGAGGTTCCTTGATGTAAGTAACATAGAGTACTATGATTTTGTAAAGGAGGTTCATGTCCATTTATATCTTSYTGAACTTGGTGGGTCGTTGTCTAAATCCTTCTACTTTGCGCTTTCCCTTGAGGTTGCGGTCATGCATTTATTGATTGTGGTATTTGGTTGAGTCATTTGAGTATGGGGTCAGTTGTGTCGGGCGGGATGTGGACACCTCCATGTAGCCTAGCGTGTAAGGGTGGGTGTGTGATTATTTTTGTGTGTAAAGAATCGAGTGTCGTATCAAGAGTCTCAGGCCCTTTAAAGGCAGGGTTTCCACTCTTGCAACACACCTGATAGAGATTACTATTTTATGCCTGAGCAGTCGGCCAAGAGCCTATCTGACCTTCTCTCTCTCCGGAGCAAAGGACTATCATTAAATGCCCTTCTTTTTTGTGCAGAAATAGTAAGCTCTACTACTATGGATTCTTTCGTCTGTGACTATACTGTACATATTATCACCTTGTGTCGTTTTCTATTTACAGTGGCTAGTTGTACGCCTTATGCCTAGGGACATTTATTTCTTATTGTTACTGTTGAAGGTCATATGTCGTCTTGTTGTGTTTGTCTTTCTTGCGTCTTGTTCGTAGTCGAGTTACTAGTTTTTGCCTGAGCAGTCGGCCAGGAGCCTATCCGACCTTATCTCTCTCCGGAGCAGAGTACTAAGATTAAATGCCTTGCTTTCCTGTGCAAAAATAGTAAAATCTACTGTTATGGATTCTTCCTTATGTCTATGTCGTTTATATGCTTGCAGTTACTTATGGTGCCCCTCATGTTCTCTTGTTGTGATCATCGTGGTTGCGTCTTGTTAGTCGTCGGGTGGCGACATAGATTCAAGTGTGTCTGTTTCCTCTTTACATGCATGCACACACCTTAGACAAAAAAAAAAAAAAAAAAAAATTGCACTTGCTGCAGAGATGTTGTCGTAACGAGGAGGCTCTTACATACAATCCCTGTGTATTTCTGATGTAACAAGCTTCCCTAGTTCATATATAGATACCATAATTCCATGTTTTAAGAGAAAGACCTAAAATATTTCCACTGTTTATAGAAAGGAGGTCTAAAAGCTTCAACCCTGCAATTCTTTTGACCAAAATTTCTTAAACTTTCAGACTCTGTTTGGATTTAATTATGTGCATGGTCTTCAATAATATTTTTTGTTCAATAAGAAAAGGAAATCTCTTATTTTTTAAATTCCTAAGCTGTTCTCTGTTCATAATTTTTTTTATACAAAGGCATACCTAGTAATTTCAAAAAATTCTCAAGCTTCTTGTTGAATTCTAGCTCAATTTCCCCTCTTTCAGTCGGCCTCTGCTAGAAATGAATTGTCTTGTTTAAAAAATGTACCACAGGACGTTGAATTTACACTTGGTTGTTTAATTATTTGAGTTCACGCTTAACTTCATTGGACGACTCCTATTTGGATACGTTCTCTTCCTTTGCTCACCACGTATCTCCTTCAACCTCCGCGTTTTCTTCTACAGAACGAGAATGTTGTATGTTAGATATTATTTTTGGGATTAACTGCGTAGTGTAAGTCATTAATATATGACCCTGAAGTGATGATTGATGCTATGCGATTCATTTCGTTGGTTTCAATTCCATTTGTTCACCCCTGTGAGCATCACCCGATGCAATGAGTGCTAAGTGGATTATTCAAATCATGAGAATTATTGGTCAGTTGCGACTAATACTCATGAATATGGGTCATATATTAATGACTTACACTACGCAGTTAATCCCGAAAATAATATCTAATATCTTGCACTACGGAATCCCCTATATGCTTAAATGTTGTATGTTGACAGTGAAATTGTCAACATACAATTCATTTTTTTTATCAGAGAATTTTGGGATAGGAATGCATAGGAGGGAACAATGTGCTAGAGCATAGGGATTTGGGATGGCGCTGGCGTGGTGAAACATAGCGTGAAATTTTGAAATGGAGGTAAGTGTATGCAGAGGTGCATCGACGATTCGAGTTTGGGGAGCGTGCAAGTGAGACACATCAAATATGAAAATCGTTTGAGTCATATTGCTTTATGAAGGGAGGAAAAACGTTGGAGGAGACTTTAAACAAGGGTCTTTGATATTTTAAAAATGGATTGTACAACGATCATAGCTGAAGGTGTTTCTATATTTGTACCTTTGTACTTCTCTCCTCATTGCAATCATCATAAGAAATGTTTTTTTTTTCCTTTAAGAAATGTGTTCACTTGACTTATAACTCCCTAATTCGTTTCCAACCTCTTCATCAAGCATGAACCCTTCTTCTTGTGACCCCTTTTTAAATGTATAAGAAAACAACCTTTAATCTATGCAACAATACTTTAGTCTGTGTATGCAACTTATGTCTTCAGAAACAAAGCATTTGACAGCTCAAAATAAACAATGTGTTTGTATTTGAAACTCGGTCCCTCCTTATAACTCCTTTGGACACCAAAAGTGGTTCTTTTAAGTACCATTTTTAATTCTTTTGAGGATGAAAATGGAGTGATGAAAAGATGATGTAGGGGAAAGGAAAGATAGGATATTTATCATTTCTTAGCTTAGGAAGAATTTATCAAATTTAAAGCATTAAAAAGGAAAATATATACTAACTTGTTTGCTCATTGTGTTTTGCCTGACTGAAGCTGGATGGAATGTTGTTGTAAGTCTTCAATTTTCTCTTGTATTTATTTTTCTTAGTATCTCAAGTCCCTCTGTTGATTGGAATTGATTTTCTTCTCAGGTCTCTTACTGATTGGAATTGGTATTTTCGTCAGGTCCCTCTGCTGAATGGAATTGATATCTTCCTCAGGTCCCTCTGCTGAATTGAATGGATACTTTCTCAGGTCCCTCTGCTGGATGGAATGGATACTTTTCTCAGGTCCCTCTACTTATTGGAATGGATACTTCTCAGGTCCCTATGTTGAATGGAAATTCCTTTTTTTTTTTAATCCATGTTGTCATCTTGTAGAAGGCTTCAAAGATTTTCAAAATATATACCTTATCCCCCTCAGCCTTATTTATTGACTCGTCCTCAAGTCTCAGAGATAAATGTTTGTAGAACTTTTGAAGCTGAAAAATGAAACTAGAAGTTAATGATGAATCTTATATATATATATATATATATATATATATATATATATATATATATATATATTTGAATAATTTTGGTTGGCCAATGTTACTTGGTTTTCCAATCAAAATTCGAGTTTATATTGTGCCAGTTTC
>ML779653.1:176609-224121 GCA_009831015.1 Picea engelmannii
CTGGAGCGCGCTAATCTGCTCGCGTTCTCTGCTTTGAGGGCTGCCAACGCGTCCACTTTCTTCCACACGTCCGGATCTAAGTCGTGGGCGAGTTTAAGATGCAGTTTAAGCGCTGTTTTGGATAGCAGGTCGAGCGTGTACCTATTCCTGCGGATTTCGCCTCTTACTATGGCTTTCTCCAGTGCGTGGAAGGTTGAGCCGTTCCATTTGCTTCTTATTTTAAGCTGAAGGCGCGCGAAATTAGGAAGGACATTGTTATCTCGGCACTGTTTCAGAAATTGAAAAATTGTTGATTTTTATGGTTACCATTGGAATTTTTGGGTCAAAATATTTTTTGATTGAAATGGTATTTGACATTAGGCCTGCTAGATCTCCAATTACATGAATTGTTGGTGGATCTTTCCTTATTTTGTTAATTTTCTTTGAACATAATTCTTTAATTTCTTTTGTATCGATTGGGATATCCTTAATAGCTTGCAATAAAGGAATTTTCACACAGACATTTCTTAATTCATCTAAGACATCAAACTCAAGAAGAGAGATTGGTAATTTCTCTTTAACCAACCTTTCTGGAAAAAGAGGTGTTTGGATATTTGATGTTTTACCTTTCTGGATTTGATTGTCTATTGGTAGCTTTTTTGTGCTAGGAATCTCCTCTTTTTCAATTTGTTTTTCTATGATAATAGGAGAATCCTTCGGTAGAACTTTCCCAGACATTAAGTGGATATTTTGAAGAGGAAGGATTGAGTATGATGGTCCTTCATTAATGCTATACATGGGTTTTTCCACTTTATTATTAGGATTGGAGATTGGTTGGGATGGTAATTGAGTTGGTCTAGGTGGAGGTTGGTTAGATGGTAGCTAGAGTTGTTGTGGTTGGGTTAGTTGTGGTGCAGGTTGTGATAACTGAAAATATGAATTTTTTGGTTGATTCTGCTGGAAGTGTTGATAAGGAAAAGGGTGATATGGTTGTTAATATGGTTGTTGGTATGGTTGTTGGTATGGATGATTTCCTTGAGCATACCCTCGCAAACCTTGAGGAGGTTGGTTTTGGATCTTCTGAGGAGGCCAAGTTTTCCAAGGCATGGGTGCATTCCATGAAGTTTGAATAGGATTTTGAAAATTCTAAGGAAATTGTTGAGAGAATTGAGGAGAAAATTTTTGATACATACCTGTGAAACGTGGCTGCCAAGGCTTCCTTGGTGCTAAGTAATAAAGAGATTCCATTCCTTGTCCTTCTTCTATGTGAGTAGCTTGTAATTCTTTTAACCTTGGACAATCATCAGTAGCATGATTATCTGTACATAATCCACAAACTTGAATTTTGTCTAAAGGACATTCTCTCGGTGCATGCTTTTTTCTACATTTAGGACAATAGATGGCTAATACTTTATCTCGTTCCTCTTGCTTATGTTTAGCTTTCATTGTGTCAATTTGTGAACCAAATGTGTTCATAATATCAGTTTTAAAGCTTTCAAACAGATTCCCTAATTCTGATTTAGTAACACCATTGGAAATTGATTTAGTTGACTTTGTCACAATATCTTTTTGTCCTCATCCTCTTTTAGCTTTTCCCCCTGAATATTTCATACATAATTCATCAATTTTTTGGAAATGAAGGTGAGAAATATCCCCTGCCCCCATTAAATTAAGAGACTCCAAATTTTCATCTGAAATTCCCTTCAAAAAGAGAGTACAAATTTCATCTAAAGGAATATTAGATTGCTTAGATTTGTGCATATTATAGTGAATTTTTTCTAGATTATCTTTTAAGCTTTCATCTTCACTTTGCGACATTTTAAAGATATCTTCTTTAGAGTCTTTGGTCTTACAATAGGGCTGATATTTAGCAATAAATTTATTTTTCATGTCATCCCAATATACTATGGTTGCTTCTCCAAACCCCATGAACCATTTTAATGCATATCCTTTCACAGTTGCAGGAAATAAACGAAGTTTTTGAGCATCATTGGTATATCCATATGTTCGACAAACGATGTCAAATTCAAACATGAAAGCATCAGGATCTTCAGTAGACAAGCCAAAGAAATTTAGAAGAACAGAAGGAGGAATATTCTTCATTTTTATGTCATCTCCTAAAAGAGTTGGTGTATCAACTATAGGAAATGAAAATGTAATATGCTATTCTTCCTCCTCTTCATCGTTTCCTCCTCCTCTTGTCTCTTCTCGATGTGATTCTCTATCCTCTCATTCTTTCCTTCCTCTTTCTTCATTTCTTTTCCTTTATAATTCCCTTTCCATTCTCTCCCTTTCTTGTCTATCAGCTTCTGACATTGCAAAGACGTTTTTTGTTGTACAGTCAGATATTTCTGTTGGAAAAAGAGGTTGTCCTATTTGTTCAAAAATAGTTTGCTTTTCTTTTTGCTGTCCTAAAAAAAATATTTCTGATTGTATTTGTTTCTTTTTACTTCATGAGCCAATAGAACTTGTATTTCTATGAGAGTTAACCTTTTTCATGAACGTTGTTTTCCCTCTAATTCTTCTAAAGTGTTTTTTCTAGCAGTTGGTGTGGTAGATTCATATTTTCAGTTGTAGATGTTCCTGCTCCTACAAATGGTTGATTAGTTTTGGGGGGGTTTTGTTTTAAAAATCTGACTTTATCATCCCTAAGTTTAGACATAAAGAAACATAACTTAAAATTAATTCTACGCTGTGTTTTTATTTATTTTATGTGTATATATGTTTTTTTTTTTTTATTCTGTAAATGTGCCTCCCCGAAAACGACGCCAAAATGTTAGGCTCCAATCTACTGATGTAAATTAGAGTACAAATGATTGTCAATCCAGTGTTTGTAAAACTTAGAGGCACATCCAAAGTATATTGATTTAGAGATAGCTTTTATCTTTAATGGAAATAAACCAAAACCTATTCTAAGGGATGAATATGGAAGAGATGCTAAGCTTCTGTTCAGAAGTCATATTCATAGATCTCACAAGAGTAATCAACAATTGTTTTTCTAAAGAGTATCAACAGTAAGCATTCAAGAGATGTTCGAACTAGTTCTAAGATTTATCAAATGCTAGAAGGACAAAACTCATATTCAAGAGATGCATTCATTGTCTTCTTTCATTCATTCATTAGCAACTATCATAAAATTAAATCAAAAGTACTGGAAGCGTAAATAACTCAAAAATCATTCATGACTATCTTAATGCTTGAAGGCAAACTACACATTGAGTTCTTATTAAGGCTTTCAAACATTAAGCATATGACTTAGCTATGGAATTCATCTAACTACAGAAAGATATGAATAAAACTCATCTATAGAAAGATATAATCTAAAACATGTATCAAAGATTACTTGAAAAGAACATAAAGCAAGAGTGTACTAGTTTGGCAAAGGGGGCGCTCCAATGCTTCACTAGTACACTTGAGTTGTCTCAGCTAAAAAAGAGCTCCAGCAGCATTCACATCATCATATCATAGGCATTATCAGGAACAAAACACAAAACTAATCTCAAGAGTGCAAATTCCAAAGTTTCTTCATTCACATCAAGGTTGTCATACTAGTCTATGTGTAACAGCCCTAGTAAAATATATACGTAGAGATTATTAAGTAAAAGATTTATTAGGTAATTAATTTTGCCTACAATGTTAATAACTAAACAAAGATTGATCTAATGATATTAATTAAGTAGTTATTAATTAATTAAAGGTTATAATTTTGATTAATTAATTAATTAATTAACTACCTATTATGTTTAATAACATGAGTATTAAATTTAAAAGATTAATAAGTTATATTGTTTAAACTAAAAAGGTTATGTACACAGAAAGGGATAACATATTAATTACGAGAGGATAGAATAATAAAGGAAAGGATAAGGGGCATTAACTAAGAAAGGATAAGATAAGGTAATAAATGCGTAGGTAGGGAAGTAAATGAGAGGGAATTCGATGAAGGGGAAATATAAGAGAAGAAGTTTAGGAAGGAGGGGATCATTCGACGGGAGATATTCATTGATTTTAGGGGCTCTCTTGGATTGGTAGGGAGGAGAGTGGAGTTCTGTAGTCAGGAAGGTTCAGTATAGGCATCGGTTTGCTGGAGGTTTTGGGCATGGGGGGTAGGATATCCATATGATATCCTGTAGCTAGGAAGTTGTCCTAGTTGGCAGGGTGGAACAAGGTTTGGGTAGTGTTACACAGTTCAACAACGGTCAACCAGGCAAGAAGAAAACAAAGGGTTAGAATCAAACCCAGGTATGTTAAATAGTTTATTTGTTTTATTTTTCTATAAAGTTTTATTATTTGTTGATAAATTTATATGTGAATGTGCTCAATTAAAGAAATTTTTGAATTTTACTGTTCTGCTCAATTAAAGGAATTATTGAATTTTACTCCTATGTTGTAGAATTAATGGATGTTTAATTTATTTGGCTATCACAATTGGTATCAGAGCATCTTAGTTTGAAATCTGGGCCTATGGGCCAAGTTCCGAGCTCCAACTCCAGCTACGCCTAACCTACAAACCAAACACAAGAAATGTTAACATATGTATAAAAAAAATATAATGTAAAGCTCAAGGACAAAATAATATGCCCAACCATAGAAAAGCTATTTAATATTCACACTATAAGTCTTCACTTTTCAAATTTTTGCATATATTTTGGTTCATGAGACAAAGACAACACATAACGGCTGGAAATATAACGATTAAAATAAATAGTAACCCTTAACAGATAATATAACAATCAATATAAAGAGTAACCCTCCTTCCTTACAGCGAACTAGGAACAGAATAAACCGCCGGTCTAATCTCAATGCAAGTCTAAAACAGGCTGGAAAACTTCTAGCAGTAAAATAGAAACCCCACGATCAATTCTTCTCCAACAATAAATCAAGAACCATAAATCCCCATGCCGCCTTCCCACAAATATTAAGTTGCATAGAAAGTGAAGTAAAGATTTCCCTATCGAGAATACTTTTCTTTACAGCAAAACAAAATACAAAAATATCAACAGTCAAAAAAAGAGTATTGCAGATACCACAAAATATAGTCCAAAACTAAGTTTTTATCAAAAGTATTCACTCTGAAGACAATTTTAATCCCAAAATATTACAGGCTTTAATTTTGATAATAATTCTCTAAAAAAAAAAAACTTAAATTAAAACTACAACACAAAAACCAAGTTTCGAAATATTACTGTAGTTAACAATAGTTCCCTTTCAATACCATTTGGACATCTGAGAAAAAAAAGCATACCCATGAAAACTGGCACGGAACTAATGGATCTGAAGCAAACCCTACCTTTAGCGGAACTTTGACTAATAAAACGTGAACCGAGCCATGGCGAGGATGCTCAGAACAATGGCGAGGATGTGAGCCATGGCGTCCAAGAGATCTATTGATTGGAACGACTGCGAAATAATCTCTACCTACACTTATCTGGCCTTGATTTCCTTCTGCAACAGTACTACTTCCTGGCACAAAAGCCATGCTCTCCCTTATATTTCTATTGCCATAATTCACATCACCCTCATCTTGATCCCGGCCAACTTCCTCCCTCGTGTTCTTGGCGGGTTCTTCTTCTCCAATACCAGGCAAATGACTACTCCTTATTGCAGGAGTCCGAACAGATGAATTTTTGCTGTTAGAATTGAAAGTTTGGACAACATTGGAATTAGTCATGGCCACTGTAAGAACGTTATCGAATTCTCTGCTCAATCTTATACTTTCACTGTCGCTTGATAAAAACAAAAACGTGGATGTATCGGACCAGCTGTGTTGTCGATGGCGCGTAGGTCTTCTCATTTCATTGTTGTTCGCATATGCTAATTGTTCCACCATTACATGAATGTCCCGGACTCCATCGTTCTCTTCTTCTAGGTACTCTGGGGTGGGCTTACTTTCTCTATTAGAATGCAAATTAGCAGCCAATACACCAATGGATGCATTATCAGACCTTGATGAAGATGGCCCAACACCATCTGATGCAACTTCCATTGGTTCTTTTCCCTGGGACTGACCTCCACTGTATAAAACAGTCGAGCCCTCATTACTATGACTCCAAGTGGATCTCCGTCCATCTGTGTTATGAGACGAAAATCCAGGCGAACTGGTGACCGAACTACAAATTCGCTCAGGCCATGCATGGTAGTTTGCATATCTGGTGCCCTGTTCTACAACCGAATTCTGATTGAATTCATGAGACTCAGCTGACTTCAATCATTCATGCGGAAGCCGCTCTCGATGAATGACCAAAAACCCATTGTTGGGCGAAGAGTACTGGAAAGACATGATCACGAATTTTCAAATTTTCGAACGGAGAAAATCACATATTTCCGAGTTGCCACGGTCGATCCTGTCTTCCAAAACCGTCAGTTTTCAGTCCATCAATTGACACAAAATGAAAAAAATCTCCAGTTCGATCTCGCATGCATTCTCGCATGCAGGTTTGACAGAGAGAGCCATGGCGGGCGATATTCTTGGAACCTCTGAACAGAGGAAAGGCAAGATCTGTGGTGAAGAAAGAATGATGCGAGGAAGGTCTCAGTGGATGAGAAGGAGGCGACAGAGGAAGGACGCGTAGGGTTTGAAGAGATGGCAGGTGTAGGGTTTTAGGTTTAGGTATGAAGAGTAAGTGGGAAGGAGGGGGCACGTGGGCGTCATGTGAGGACCCACTGCCTGACTCTAGTTTTTTTTTTTTATTCATTTATTATTAAAAAAAATAAATTCTTTCCTTATTTTATGTGTAACTTAGGTTAAATATTAAAATATTATTGTTTGATTTATATTAAATATTAAATATTAAAAAAAATTAATGCTTAATTTAGATTAAACATTAAACATTAAAATATTAATGCTTAATTTAGGTTAAAAATTAATTATATAATAACAATAGTATTTAAAATTTAAATACATTTACCAGTGTTAATTAATCAATCAATTAAATGAGAATAATTAGGAAGATTAATTAATTGAAATGGTTAATTGAATTAAGGATTAGCTAGGTGATTAGTAAGTAAATTAAAGAAAGCAGGTTTTATTTCAAATTAGGGATTTAAAAATTAAATAAATTAATTTAAACTAGTTGTAAAAAAAATAAAAATAAATAAAAAAGGAGGGGTGATATGGAGTCTATGGGTTTTGAACCCCTGTCCACCACCCACTACCGAAGCCTTAAGGAACAAACAAACACCAACACACCATGTATGTGCCTTGAAAACAAAAAATGTATGTGTGTTGATTAAGGCGATTGAAGCTTAGGATTAAGTTAAGTCTAGATTATTAGTTTTTAATAAACTAGCACAGCCGCAAAGTGGCCGGTGGCTGGTTAATGCCAAAAGGTACATAGCACTGGTGAACGTCGAAACGTGGCTGACAGTTGTGGACAATTATTTAGATGCCACGGTTTAATCCTATTTAATCATTTAAACGTGGTAATTATATAACCTTACATCAATTTTTTTTTAATGTGATTAGGTAAATGTTAAAAAGTAAACATGTTAACGGATGCCTTGATAAATGCAAGAAAGTTATGAACAATAAATCTGACCCATTGATTTTGGAGGATGACTAAGAATATGCCAGTATCTTCAATGCATAGCCATCAGATAATGGTTTAAGGTTAAATAAGATTAAAAGATCATTAATTGTGCCCATTGTCAATAGGTGTACGCCTTTCAGCGTAAATTAATAAACATAAGGCCGGAAGTCACTTTAATCAAGTTGTAAGTGAAAAGTTAAAAGGGCTTAGACTAGGACAAGCGGGAAGGAGGAGACATATGCACTGGGAGAGTAAGCATAGGAAGTGGCGAGTATGGCGCAAGGCTAGCGTAGCTACAGGACAAGGGAACCAATAATTTTTTTTCATAGGGGAGAATAAATCAAGCTTAGACACTTAATCCTAACCCTAACCTAGCCAATCCCCTAATGGAGTAATGTTTGTTTACAGACAAGTAAAGAAAACTTACGACTAACCCTGTTTCTAAGTTTAAGTAGCACCAATTTGAAACGTCCTTGAACTCACCTTGACAACTTTGGCGTGATGCACGTTAAATCATATAGGATGGTCAGGACTTGAAGGAGTTGAAGTAGGGGAGCGTCATCGCAGGCACCTCCAACACCACTAGTGCCACCACCACCATCGCTCAAACTAGCCCTCATACTGCGCTCGTTGGAAGCCATCAACGAGACTTTAAAGGGGCGACAACCGACAGGGACTAAAGTGGAACCCCCACTGTCTGGAATGGGTAATCCAGAAACATCAAGGGATTCAAGGGGAGGACCTCCACCTGAAGACATCACGCGAGAATTGAAAAATATCAAACTTTCGGAGTTTGTCAGGGGTCGCGCCAGTGAACGCACGAAAGCATGGTTGGAAGGCATGACAAGGTGTTTTGCCTTAAGGGACTATGCGTCCAACTCAAAGGAAAAGATCACCATTTTTTAGTTAAGAGACAACGCCTTGAACTGGTGGGGCAACCTGGAATGACAACTGCACCTTACCCCAGACACAGTATCTTGGGAACTTTTCTAGGAGAGGTTCTGAATGAAATGTCTACTAGCATACTACAAGGAACAACAGGTAGGGGCATTTCATGAATTAGTACAGGGAAACAGAACTGTTGAAGAATATGAGATCAAATTTATGGAACTGGTCAAATTTGTTTCGTATATGGATAATGACCAACGACAGGCAGAGTGCTTCGTCTATGGATTGAACCCTAAGATAAGAGCTATGGTGCATATGTGGAAACCGTCTTCAGTAGCGGATGTGGTGGAAAATGTGCGTTATGCGGAAGAACACATGAAACTGACTGGGGGTACAAGACCGACATTTCTTCATCGTCTTGGATTCATAGGGAAGGCCCCAAGGACATTTCCTAGGGGAGGGGGCTCAAGGCCACCACCATATGGTAACAGAGTCGCTCCAAGGACAGTAGCTGCAGGGATTTCAATGGCAGCGAGTGCAGCATCTTTTTCATCACCAATGAAGCAGACAAGTCCACGACCATCTCATGGAACAACGAGTAGGGGCAGGGGTCCCAGGGGAAGGAACTCATTTCAGAGACAGACACATAACAATGCACAGGTTCAATCTCGTGTTACCTGTTGGAGGTGCGGAGGACCCCATTACCAGCATGACTGCCCAGAGTTACAATCAGGGTTCGTGCATAGAGAAGGAAAGGCACCGATGGGAGAGAAAGTAGTAGCCACCAGATTTACGCAGCGGTTAATAATCGCCAGGCTGAACATCAATCCACAGTGGTGGAGTCATCAGGTACGCTAAATCATATCAATGTTAATATTTTGTTTGATTCTGGTGTGACAGATAGTTTCATTTCACCATCCGCATTAGAAAAGAGTGGGTTGGCAACCTACGAGCACGATGACTTTAAGCAAGTTGAGATGGCTTCAGGGGAAAAACAAGTGGTAGGACCTAGTGTTGATAATTGTATAGTAGACCTGGGAGTGTGTACTACCAGGTTGAAGGTATATGTCACTGCTCTCGGAGCATATAACCTAATCATTGGAATGGATTGGTTAGAAACTCACCGAGCTTTGGTAGATTGTTTCGCAAAGAGGGTGCTTTGTGTCGACGATGAAGGAAGACCAGTAGAGATCCAGGGTGTGCAAAGAAAAGTGTCGTTACTATTTATATCCACTATGAAGGTTAAGAGATGCTTGAGATAAGGGTGTCGATTGTATGTAGTGGAAGCAGTGAATGAAAGGAAGGGACCCTCCTTGGATCAGTACCTGGTATTGTCAGAATTTTAGGATGTTTTTTCGAACGAGTTACCAGGGTTACCACCTGAGAGGGAGCTTGATTTTACTATTGAGCTAAAACCTGGTGCATAACCAATCTCCAAGACTCTGTATCGGACGACAATACCGGAACTTTGTGAAATGAAAATGTAGTTGAAAGAGTTATTGGACTTAGGGATAATAAGACCCAGTGTCTCACCTTGGGGCGCACTGGTAATTTTTTTAAAGAAGAAGGATGGATCCTTACGACTGTGTATAGACTACAGGGACTTGAACCGTGCTACAGCGAAAAATGGGTACCCAATGTCGCGAATAGATGACCTCTTTGATCAGATGAAAGGAGCAACGGTATTCTCAAAGATCGATTTGCGATCAGGGTATCATCAGTTAAGGATTAAGGAAGGTGATATCCCAAAAACTGCCTTTCAAACTCGGTTTGGACATTATGAGTTTGTTGTAGTACCTTTTGGATTGACCAATGCGCCAACAGTATTCATGAGCCTCATGAACGACATATTCCAGAAGTACTTAGATCGTTTTGTACAAGTCTTTTTAGATGACATCCTCATCTATTCCAAGAATGAAAGAGAACATGAGGAACACATGCGAATAGTGTTGTCCTTCCTTAGAGAGAACAAATTGTATGGGAAGCTTTCGAAGTGTTCCTTCTTCCAGAAAGAGATCCACTATTTAGGTCATATCATTTCCGGTGAAGGAATCTCTGTGGACCCAGAAAAGGTAAAGGCCATTATGGAGTGGCCAGTGCCGAAAAATGCCCATGAGGTGAGAAGCTTCATGGGGATAGCAGGTTATTACCGGATATTTGTAGAATCATTCTCAAAAATAGAGAAACCCATCACCACTTTGCAACACAAGGGGGTCAGGTATGAATGGACAGAAGAATGTGATAGTGCATTCATTGAGCTTAAGAGGTTACTAACCAGTGCACCAATTCTACGAGTGTCGGATATGGAAAAAGACTTCACAGTCTGCACGGATGCCTCGAAGCAAGGGTTGGGGGGCATGCTAATGCAAGATGGAGGAGTGATAGCCTATGTGTCAAGGAAGTTGAAGAAGAAAGAAGAGTTATACGTGACTCATGATTTAGAGTTGGCAGCTGTAATGCTAGCTCTGAAACCTTGGAGGCACTATATTGTGGGGCGAAACTTTGAGCTCAAAAAAGACCATCAAAGTTTAAAACATCTCTTCACTCAAAGAGATTTGAATGCTAGGCAAAGGCGATGGAGTGAGTTTATGAGTGAGTACGATTTTGGTATATCGTACATCAAGGGAAAGGAAAATGTGGTCGCAGATGCCTTGAGTAGGAGACCACGTATCTTCTCCTTGGTAACCTTAAAGGTCAATCTGAGGGAACGTGTGTTGGCACAACTCCAAGGATACAGTTGGTATTGAAAGGTTACTTCAAACCTCTAGAGCGGGAGGCAGTGAGACCCAAAGTATGAAGGATATAGTCTGGAAATAGATGGACTATTAAGACATCAAGGAAAGATGTACATCCCTGAGAATGGGGATATTTGAAGCATCATACTGAAGGAAGCCCATAGAGCACTTTATTGTGCACATCCGGGTGTGAAGAAGATGTATGCAGATATGAGGAATCTCTTCTTCTGGGTAGGCATGAAGCATGATGTAGTCCATTTCGTCACCAAATGCCTAGAGTGTCAACAAGTGAAAGTCGACCACCATCACCCGGCAGGCCTCCTACAACCACATGATGTTCCTATGTCCAAATGGGAAGTCATCTCTATGGATTTTGTTGTGGGGTTGTCGCTCACATTTCATAGACACAATGCCATTCTTTTGATAGTGGATAAGTTAACCAAGAGTGATCATTTTATTCCAGTTAGAGACACTTACGATGTCACTGATGTGGCACATGTGTTTGTAAGAGAGGTTATCCATTTGCACAGGATACCTAAGAAGATCATCTCAGATAGGGACTCCATATTCACTTCTAGGTTTTGGGCAAGTTTACAGTCAGCATTGGGGACTCAGTTGAACTTAAGCATAACTTATCATCCTGAAACAGATGGGAAAGCTGAGAGAGTAAATCAAGTCATGGAAGACATGCTTAGGATGTATGTAATGGATAATCAAACCCAGTGGGAGAAGTACCTACCTTTGGTAGAGTTTGCTTACAATAACAGTTATCATAGCTCCATCGGAATGCCACCGTACGAAGCTTTGTATGGGAGGCCATGCAGAATGCCATTGAGTTGGGATAGACTAGATGACCGAGTAATAGTTGGGTCAGAATTGATTCAAGAAATGGAGGAACATTTGATTCAAATTAGGCAGAGACTAAAGGAAGCACAAGATAGGCAGAAAAGTTATGCGGATGCACACATGACTGACGAAAGTTATGAAGTGGGAGACCAGGTTTTCATTCGTATCAGGCCTAATAAGAGTACCATACGGTTCGGGAAAGGGACAAAGTTGTCACCTCGGTTTATAAGACCATTGAGGATCCAAGAGAAAATTGGACCCGTTGCATATCGTCTCGTACTTCCATCCCACTTGCATAAAACTCATAATGTATTTCATGTATCTTTTTTATATAATTATGTTGTTGATGAATCACATAAACTAAATTGGAATGAATTGCAGGTATCGGATGTGGGAACCCTCATGGTAGAACCGTTACGCATATTGGACAGTAGAGTCTGACAGCTCAGGAACCGTCTAGTAGACCAAGTTAAGGTCCAGTGGCACAAGTATAGTCCAAGATCTGCTACTTGGGAAGACACCGAGACACTATGGAAAAACTATCCCTCACTTTTTTGACCACCTCGAGAACATGTTTCTCAAAGGTTCAGTGTATGTAATGCCACCTTTTGACTTAGATAGCTAGGATTACCTAAGGCCTATATACTTTATTTTCTAGTTACAGTGAAACTATTAAGTGATACACTTAAACTTTAAAATTTATGAACTTTTATGAATGTTTAAATGTTGTTGATGATGATGTATATGATGCGATCTACTACGGCAATGTAAATTTTACGAATGTTTAAATGTTATTGATGTTGATGTATATGATGCGACACATTGTGAGAATGAAGAATTTTATGAATGTTTAAAATACTATTAGGATGATGTTGGATATGATGCAATCTATTTTGGGTAAATGATTATCTTATGAATAGATGTTGAAATTGAATTATGGGACATTATGAGATCTATTTCTAATTGAAAAAAAAACAAAAACTTTGATGTTAATTTATCGGTACAGGGATACCAAATTGAAACAATGATAGTATGCAATTACATGATGATAATGCATAGAAATGTATGAGTTTGTGTTACAGACTAATCTACAGGTTATGGGATATGAAATAGCCAAGGAATAATGATGATGAAAGTGGATATCAGGACCACTAACTGAGAAACATTATGGTATGAATATTGTATGCGAAATTATATTGGTTTGGATGCATTGCTATGATATGTGGACCAGTGCATGATTTCAGGTGATGACACTACCCAAAACCGAATAAATGATGACAAAACCTCCAGCAACACGGTGCCACTGTGTATTGCATTATAGGGTGTGGACCCTAGTCCTTTTAGGAGGGGTGGAGGCATTTCCCACCGTGTATCCTCCATTGTAGGGTGTGGAACCTAGTCCTGTTAGGAGGAGTGGAGGCATCTCCCACCGTGTATCCTCTGAAACCTGAAGTCATGGGAGGACGGTGTTAGTTCACGCTCCCCAAGACGTGTGATGATGATTGTCAGATGCCTGCTAGGGAAGCTTGGTCAAGATAGCGACACTTCCTCTTACAGGTTCTATTTGGAGTTAGGTCAATATAGTTGATGCTCCAAGATAGTCTATCAGAGGAAGGATAAGAATGGAGATGGAAGTAGGTTAGGGAGGAAGGATGAGTAGTAATAATTGAGAAAGTATGGAGATTTTTCTTGTGGTGGAATTTAATGTTTTCCCTTCAAAAAAGAAGAAGAAATGTGTATATATGAACATTCATTATTACGTAACTAAACTAGAGTTGTTTAAAATAAAATTGTTGAACCGGATAATAGTAATTAAAGGATTTCTCAAGCAATTGATTGGTTGTTTTCTTTTATAAAAGACTAGTCTTGCTGACTGGATTGAATGCATACATAAATTACTAAAGGATGATAGTTTTGATTATTAGTACATGCACGAGACTTGTATGTACTAGCCACACATGCATTTCTTTTACATATACACTAGTATGTATGAGTTTTCTTGACTTACTTACTGATAATGTCGGTTACTTGTTACGAATGTCTGAACCAGGTTTCTTTTCCTTTGTACCATAAGACACCTTAACTTCGGGATGAATTTTCCTAAAGGGTGGGTGTATGTAACAACCCTAGTAGAATATATAATTAGGGATTATTAAGTAAAAGATTTATTAGGTAATTAATTTTTCCTATCATGTTAATAACTAAACAAAGATTGATCTAGTGATATTAATTAAGTAGTTATTAATTAATTAAAGGTCATAATTTTGATTAATTAATTAATTAATTAACTACCTATTACGTTTAATAACATGAGTATTAAATTTAAAAGATTAATAAGTTATATTGTTTAAATTAAAAAGGTTACGTACACAGAAAGGGATAACATATTAATTACGAGAGGATAGAATAATAAAGGAAAGGATAAGGGGCATTAATTACGAAAGGATAAGATAAGGTAATAAATGGGTAGGTAGGGAAGTAAATGAGAGGGAAGTCAGTTAAGGGGCAATATGAGCGAAGAAGGTTAGGAAGGAGGGGATCATTCGATGGGAGATATTCATTGATTTTGGGGGATCTCTTGGATTGGCAGGGAGGAGAGTGGAGTTCTGTAGTCAGGAAGGTTCAGTACAGGCACCGGTTTGCTGGAGGTTTTGGGCACAGGGGCCAGGATATCCATATGATATCCTGGAGCTAGGAAGTTGTCCTAGTTGGCAGGGTGGAACAAGGTTTGGGTAGTGTTACAGAGTTCAGCAACGATCAACCAGGCAAGCAGAAAACAAAGGGTTAGCATCAGACCTAGGTATGTTAAATAGTGTATTTGTTTTATTTTGCTATAAAGTTTTATTATTTGTTGATAAATTTATATGCGAATGTGCTCAATTAAAGAAATTTTTGAATTTTACTGTTCTTCTCAATTAAAGGAATTATTGAATTTTACTGCTATGTTGTAGAATTAATGGATGTTTAATTTATTTGGCTATCAAAGATTACTTGAAAAGAACATAAAGAAAGAGTGTACTAGTTTGGCAAAGGGGGCCCTCCAATGCTTCACTGGTACACTTGAGTTGTCTCAGCTAAGAAAGAGCTCCAACAAAATTCACATCATCATATCATAGGAATTATCGGTAACAAAACACATAACTAATCTCAAGAGCGCAAATTCCAAAGTTTCTTCATTCACATCAAGGTTGTCATACTAGTCTATGCTTAAGAGTATTTATACAAGAGTTCCAAAACTAAAAATGATAATAAATCTCCTGAATATCATGATCAGATCCATAATATATTCTAGGAGGGTTGAATGCCTCCTTAAGATCCATAATATATGGCAAAATCCCACGAAAATCGAAAATTGTCCATGATTTAAGGCTAAAATAGGGTATTTTTTGCTGAAGTGGCCCTGTTTGACCAGCATTGACCGGACATCTAGAAAGCTCAGATCTTGAAGATGATAGATCATTATCCATCCTTGTACATAAGGGAACACGACCCAAGTCTTAGATTTCTCCCAGGTGTCCTGCAAGTACATGAACCTAGGAGCAATTACCGGATTTAGTCAAATCCTGTAATTTCTGATAAATTTTCAATTTTAATGCCAAAATTTAGAAAAATCAATTCTTAAGATAAAGAATGATAAATACACCTTGGATAAGATGTTTTATGGAAAATATGGAATGAAATGAAGGCAAAATGGATGGATATAGAGGCAAAAGTGTGGTTTATAGAGAAAAAGGAAGCATAAAAATGTACTCAACATGGGGTTAGTGAAGGACCTGTGGATCGGATTCATGGGGTTCCAGTTAGGGCCTGAAAGAACTATTTCAGTTCTGAGGATTCAGAGAAGATCGATCCTGTGTGGATCTCATCCCAAGGGCTGGAGGTCTGCATTAATTAGTATCAGAGTAGGATTTGATTTCTGTAGGCGACAGAGGCAAGGAGTGTCGAGCTTTGCTTAAAGACAAAAGAAGAAGAAGACAGAGTGTTGAAGCTCTGTGGTGATTGTTTGCAGATACGTAAAAATCAATAGATAGTCAAGAGGACTAAAGGAAAGGCTGGAATCACTCACGGTTGCAGAATGATAGCAACAAGTTTGCCAGGAGGGCATACAGGGACAGAAAGACGGCTACTGAAGGCCATGGGTGTGGTCACAGGGAAGACCGCAAGAAAAAAAAATCCAGAGATGGATCTGGAACTTGCTGAGATAAGGGCGAGGATGAAAGAGCTTGCACTGTGGGTGCAACAGAACGCAAAGACACATTGGGTGTATGAATGGCCTCTAAGGAGGAAAGCAAAGTGGCCAGTCAAGAAATTGGTTGCCAGAAGATGGCAAAGGTTGTTGAGGAGGTGGAGGAGGTATTTGGAAAGACTTAGGGCCATAGAGGAAATGGTTCATGCCTGTGAACCAGAATCTGGGAGAAATATCAGTGATGATGAGGAGAAAGAGAGATCGAGCATATATCTCATAGATTTCCAAGTGGGCAGAGATGGACTTTCAAATTGATAGGTGGGCAATACAAAGAGATCAAGTGAAGGTCTTGTATATTGCCAGGAGGGTGGTGCTAAAAGTTCAATTTTCCAAGACAGAACTGAGATGGGATCGACTGATCTCATAGAATGTCAGGTGAGCAGAGGAAGAGGAGAAACTCCATATTTCCAGGTGGGCAAGGGAGAGAAGATGAGGTCATGTGAGAGTCTCATGAACTCAGAGGTGAGTTCATCTCAGCGAGGAGAGATGATAGAGGAAGATCAGAAGAGAATTCTGATGATTGGGGGAATAGAGGTATTCCTGCCACATCGCCCAACTAAGGCGAAAAATTGTGTTGCTGATGCAGCAAGAGCAGAAGGACAACCATTTGTGACTATCAGGGAGAAAAGAGAACCAAAGAAGACATCAAAATCTGCCCCAACAGAGGAAGAGCATGCAGATAAGACGCTCACTCCATGGGAGACGGAGTTGGAGATGCTAGAGGATTGGTTGAACCATCCAGAGCCAGTAGATGAGTGCCACGAGGAGACAGTCATGCAGATGTTAGTAGAGGATCATTTTGAGAAATTGCTTAGAAATTTCAGCCTGGGAGTTGAACAGATGATGACTGTAATGCTGAGGAATGCAGCAGAAGATGAAGGAGAATTCAAGTATGAGGAGCAGCTGGAGGAAGCTAGAATTCAACCAGCACAAGGCAAAATGGCAGAAGAAAATCTGTTAGAGAAGGTGACTGAACAACAAATCAGTCAAGAATATAAGACTGTAGAGCTGAATTTTGCAGTAAGATGGAAAGTTGAGGAAGAAAATGGCATGGGATATCTAGTTGATCTACCCATTTGTAGGGAAAAGGTGCAGTGGAGCAGGATGCAAAAGGAGAGCCAACCATGGGAGCAACTAGACGAGATAATTGAGGAGATCACAAGGCTAATGATCAGATCAAAAGAAGAGGTCAGCAAAGAGAAGCTGAGCAGAGGAGAACCTTCCATAGAAGTAGGGAAACAAATGTAGTAGCAGCAAGGCGATGGAGCAGATGGACACTTCCAAAAAACTGTTTGGGATCCAAGTGGATTTCAGCAGCGGTGCTGGGAAGCTCATGAGCAAGATCTCATGATTTTTGAAACTGAGGAGTATGATGTAGGAGAATCACTCCAATTTCATCAAGTGTCAGCCAGCCAACCCATCAAGCGCACATTCAATGGAAGGAGAGAGGTGCAACCCTCTCATTTTTCAAATTTTGAAAATGTAATTAAATGATTGTAAGGCAGAAGATCCAAGCCGTGCCTTTGAGCAAGTTGTAGTTAGTGTCACCTTTAATGGCTGACATGTTGATGGGGATCTAGATCCAATTCAGATTAGATGGCCCATTCAATGTAATTCATTGTAATTAATGAGATTTGGTGAGGATGGAGGGAAGAGCTCGAGGAGCCCCCTTTTGTAAAAAGATCCTTTGTATATGTAGGATTAGTCGATCAAGAGGTAGAGAAGAATAGAGAGAGAATAGAGAAAAGAGAGGGAGCCGAGACTTTGTTGCAGTCTGAGCTTGAACACATTGTAATTAAACATTGATGTTAATACAAAGCAGTTTTTCCTGCATATGTGTTTTCTATGTGTTTATGTGTCTTTTATGAATGTCTGCATATGGAAGTTAACATTCATGTTGTAGATAAATGTTAAGTTCCATCTGCAGGAGATAGATAGATTTTTCTATCTTTGAGTTCTTTAATTTCAGGTTTGGGCTCTTTGAGGCTTCATGAAAGGAGTGCAATATAGGATATTGTGGGTTCTAGAAGCCAGTGCAAGGAGTGCACTTCTGAGTTCTGCAGAATTTCAGACAAAGACGCGCCAGGAGGGTGCACCAGAGGAATTCATTAACTCAAGAAGGAAGCCTCAAGGTTGTTGAACACCTTGAAGGAGAAATTGTGCAGAGAAGAGAACAGAGAGGAGAAGCATAATTGCTAAGAATTATGTAAAGGCTTTGCCAGGAGGGAATTGAGCAAATGCACAAGATGCATTGAACCAGTGCATAGAATGCACTTCTGAATTTTGCGCAATTTGGACAGAGTTTTGCTAGGAGGGCGCACTAGAAGAAGTATTAGACCAAGGGAGAAACCTCAAGGTTGTTGAACACCTTGAAGGTAAGACTGTGCAGAGGAAGGTACAGAGATGATAAAATCACTAAAGGTTCTGTAGAGTTCTCCCAGGAGCTCATTAAGCGAGTGCAAGGAGTGCACATGAGGAGCTCCATTTCGAGTTCAAGGAAGATGGAACATCTGAAGTTTTGTGGAAACTCTGCGAGGAGGGCATCGAGCAGTTCCATAGAGTGCAATGAGAAGAACTCTCTTTCGAGTTCTGATATAAGAAAAGTGTCAAGGAGAGGCACTTACAGAGTAACTGAATACTCTGTTAAGCTCAGCAAGGAGGGCTTGAGCAGAAGGTCGTCAGGAGGACACCGAATTTCCATTTGAGAACACAAAAGAGTGAGTCCACTAAAGGCTCGGGTAAATAAATCTCAGGACGGATAGCACAATTATGTGCAGGGACCCTACAGGGAGTGCAGAGGTCATGAAACCTTTTAAGTTTCAGAGTGAACAAAGCTCAGGAGGGATAGCATTCCTAGAACGCAGGAGATATCTAATGGAGCTGAGCTCGTAGAGGAAGCAAAGGTTGAGGCCTTTGAAACTTTAGAAAATCTTCCAAGGGAAAGGAAGAAGACCATGTTCAAGGTAGAGCATAGTTGTCATTAGATTAGTTGGAGAGGCGAGATATGGATCATCAAGTTTCACATCCAGACAATAGGAGGAGAGAGCACAAGGAAGAGAAACAGATCCAAGCTGTCAGATCTAGTGCAAATGACCGATAGCCGTCGGATCCAGAGGAAGGTGCAGAGAGTTTAACCTCTGGGAGGTCACACAAGAGAAGAGAAGAAACAGACAGTCAAGACGCTTCGTGGAGAAGTGCCGAAAATCCCGTGGACCGTCGAATCTCATAAATCTATGAGAAGGTTAAGGCTAAATGTCTTTTTGGCATTTCGACATTTCGGGGTTCGACATTTGGAAAATCCCGATGACAAGGAGTTGGGGCACTTTGCATTGAAAACCCCAAAGTCACGAAATGCGGCGTGCCTTTGGAGTAGGGTTGTGGTCCCGGAGGAAGCAACCATTTCGACATTTCAGAATTTTGGGGTACGGGAGATCGAAGGACCAAGAACCGTCTGTAGGACCAAAATACTGAAAAAGTGGACCGTGGTCGAGTAGATTTCAGCATTTCGAGACCCGGGTGGTCGAGAGGTCAGGAGTTGGGAGACGTGGAGTCCTGACTCATGAAATCGCGAAGCCCCAAAAACATTCGGAGGAAATAGAACAAGCCAGAGTCGTTGATCCTGTTTCGACATTTCAACATTTTGGGGTTCAGGAAGGAGAGGAGGTGAGATTTTGGATTCACTGCATCGTGAACTCTGAGTTTGCGAAATCCTGAAAAGATCTGAACCATTTCTGGAATTCGAGAAATGGAGTGACCAGTGGTTTGGGTTGCTGCGTTTCAAACTCCTAGTTACTGAAATTCTGATACAACCACAACGTCCTGGTTGTGTGGAGGTGAAGCTCGCGCCTAGTGCTTGTTCGCACCGGTGGGGTTAGATAAGTACCTGTGGATCAGATTCGTGGGGTTCCAGTGAGGGCCCAAAAGAACTATTTCGGTTCTCTGGATTCAGAGAAGATCGATCCTATGTGGATCTCGGCCCGAGGGTTGGAGGTCTACATCACTTGCAAACAAGTTGCGAAACAGTTAGTACTATTTACAAGATTTTGTCATCTTTGAAATCTCTTTTAATGTGGTAGGATGTGCAACATTTGGAAATATAAAAAAAGATAAACCTATTTTGGTCCTTTTGGATCATGCAGGTGCAGTTCCCAAAAAAACTGAGAGTTTTCATTTGGGTTGTTTAATTAATTAGAATAGTTTTACATTCCCATTTAAATATGAGAGTTTCGATCTGTATGCTATGTTTTCATAGTTTTCAGAGGATTCTCTACGATTTTTTTATTCCCATTTGAGTTTTGATGTGTATTTGATTATATTCGATTGTTTACTTTTTTTTTGGTTGATGTAGGTGTGGCATCCGCATATTCACTAAAATTTGATAGAAATCCATGATTCTCTAAAATATGATAGCAATAATTGATTTTCAATGCAGATACAACATGTACAATGAAAATATCGCAATTTATTAGGCTTAGAGTTTAGTATATATTATATATTATATTTCAAATATAAATATAATTATAATATAGAGATTTTATTTATATTATCATTGTTTAGAATAGTTATGTGTAGTTTACAATTCAGAGTTATATTGAGATAAGAGATATAACATAGTTATTCCTTGTAAATGTGTGGATAATGTGTATAGTGTTTCTACATTTATTTTCATTTGTACATATGTTTATCCAATATGTGAAGGAAACTTGATGCTAAATATGCATTTTTTTTATGAAAGAGATATTCAGATAGCATGGTTTTCCTAAAACCATCATCTTAGGCAAGGATTCTAAGTTCACCTCGAGTTTATGCAAAATCTTGTTTGCAGGTTTGGAAATGTAGTTGGCATTTAACATGACCTAACATCCTCAAACAGATGGTCAGACTAAAAGGGTGAACAAAGTGTTAGAAGATATTGTTATGAATGAATGTTATGCATCGACCCAAGTAGTGGGAAGATATCTACCTTTCGTAGAGTTCGCATCAAACAATGGTTATAAAAAATCATTAAAGATGAGTCCATTTGAGGATATTTATGGGAGAAAGAGAATGGTACCTATTAGTTGAGACAATCACATGGATAAAATCACACTTCGGCCTAAATTATTGAAGGAAATGGAACATGCCATAGTTAATATAAGGAAGAACCTAAAGATCGCCCATGATAGATAAAAGAGCTATGATGATAGTGAAACAACCAAAAGAGAATTCAAAGTAGGACACCACATGTATATCCAGGTGAAACCCAATAGGAGCTCCCTGAATGGGGAAGTGTGCTAAATTGCCAAATGGTGGACCATTTGAAATCCTAGAGAGAATAGGACCATTAACATACAGACTTACTTTATCACCTACTATTAGAGCACATAATGTATTACATGTGTATTTGTTAAACAAATATGTACATGATTATATTCATGTTATTTATTGGGTTGTAATATAGGTGGAACCAAAGAGAGAATTCTAGCCAAAACCCCAATGCATCTTGGATAGGAAAGAAACAATTCTCTGGAACTGATCCATTGTGTAGGTCAAGGTGCAATGGAAGCACTTTGGAGAAGATGAAGCTACATGTGAGCTGGAAGACGCCATGAAAATGGCATACTAATTTTGTTTTACTGTATAATTGTATATACATGTTGTTTTAAACACCGAGGATAATGTTTATTTAAGGGGCAGGAGAATATAACACCATGTTTTCCCCCAAGACTGTTACTATGAATAAAACTCATATGATAATGTGATGAGGCATTTGATTATGTTTTTATTTAATATAGACACAAAATCGATAACTTATAAGGAACAACATTGATAGTATTGGCCATGATACAACTAGAGGAAATTGATGAGGAATAGAAATTAATGGAAAGATTGAGTGTAGTGGAGATGAGATGCATTAGTCTAGAACATAAGAATCTTTCACATCAAGATTATTTATTATTCTAAACATAAATAATTACACGTACTACAATTCTAGGAATACATGAAACCATGTGACCATTAAAGAGGGTCGTAGAGGTCGTTGAGAAACTAATTAATATAGGAAGTTGACCCTTGCAGAGAGAAAATGATGATTGAACAAATGAGAGGGGATACTATGGAACATCCCATTCATATTGTGAATGGAAGACCATGGGTTACATCTGCAAGAAGTCACATAGATCCCGAGGAGATAGAGAATAAGACCAGAAGAGGAAAACATAAAGAAAAATAAGAGAGTAGACGAAAATGACACACACACACAGAAGAGAACATAAAACATAGAATAGAGCATAGAGGTTTGAATGCGCCGATTGATGGAAAATAAGGAAAGAGAGGAGACTTTTGGAAGAAAATGGGAATCTTGTCTTAGTTGTTGATGATCACCCCAAATAGATAAGACCCAGATTCCTAAACTGGAGTAATAGTAGGTTTGAACTTGGTGCTTAGTGGATATAAATCGACACTCGTAAGGGAGGTCACCGAAGGGATGTTTAGAAAAGACAAGGATTCCTTGTGGAGAAGAAATCCAATTGAGAAACCACCTAGAAAACCTAGAAATACCTGAAGCATGGTAGGGGGTGGAAAATTATGTTGTGTCATTGGAGGAAGGAGAGTAACCTTCTAGGATAATCACAAAATTAGAACCTTGATGATTCAATTTCCTATGTGGTAACATGGCTTGGAACAGGAGTGGCATGTTGTAGGAAGTGACTCTACAACAAGGCCTGATGTTGGGAGGAAATGAATCCTCTCTTAGTGAGTTGGAATTGGAAACTCCCTTATCATATAAGTGTTTATTTTCACTGAAAAATATTGTGCTTGGTATATCTAAATACTTTTGCAGATGTCTGAATCTAAGAGAAACTTTGTTGTTTATAATCTACAGTTTGAATGCATGTAATTTCAGATACACTGTAATGTTTATTATTTCTCTAATAATTGTGAGATACAATATGAATTTTTTTGTGCTTGAGGACTTAATATCCCTATATGGATAATCTCTAGACCTAGCAAGATCTTTCTCCTTAAGTTTCTATGACTTGTAATGGCCTCTGAGTAGTCCTAGAACCTTGAAAATCTAGGTTGAATCCATACAAAACTAAAGAAATGGGTAAGTGATCAAACAAAACATTATACATCCTTAAATGCATGTGTTAATTAGTAGAGAATGAAAACCATATATATGAAGAGATATGAATCGTTGATTGCGGTAAGATGTTTGGAAATAAATTTTCATAGGGAACCCTAGAGAGATGAGGGAAAAGCTCCAAACGACGAATATAAAATGGACAATTCATAGTGGGCCTTTCAGGGGGGGAAACTCATGTGTTGTGGAAAATACACAAATGATAGACTCTGAAGTTAAGTATGTGTTGGTCGTAGATATGGAAGTGGGTGAGTTAATCGTCAGTCATTGATCATTGAGGATCCCAGTTGATTAAGAGGAAGAAGAAAGTTGGCACTCACTGGGAGCGTTAGTATGAAGACATGTGTTGAAATATGATTGATCGACATGAGTGAGTGCAGGTCTAGCTGAAGTGAAGATGACTAATTTTGAGACTAAATCTAAATGGTTCGAGGTACTCTTTGAAGTGTTTGGAGTACGACTATGAAGGAATGAATATCTATATTTTAGGTCTACGAGGGGGTTAGATGCTAGGGTAGTTGTCGATATTTCATAAGTCCCTTTTAGGTTAAGAGATGACGTTTTTACTTCATGAATGACATGGCATGCCAACAAGGAAACCATACCGTCCTTAAGACTACATATGTCAATCATTGATTGGTGGATGAGTTGAGTGTGGCCCAACTGGATATGAGTACTTTATACCACTGAAAAAATCTCAACTATTGCCTAGGAAGTCTGTAAGTGAATCAACGCCATCCATAGAGAAGATCAAATATTCCTTGATACTATCATTTCAAAGAAGTTAAACTGCACCAACCTTTCGAACACTGAATGAATGGTATCGAAAGGAAATATTATTTGATGTTATATGTGTCAAAGGTAAAAGTTGAGAGAACTAGGAGAAGGCCTGAACGTCGACGACTATAGGCTTACGTGGATTGAAGTCCCCACCATAAAAAGTTAGTAGGTGCCACTTCAGTTCGATGTTGTCACCACATCATATGGAACGAGTGACGGGGTACAACATGGATGCCATGTAGTAGTGAGATAGATATGGACCATGACAACCCGAAGACTTTGGGGGGTCATAACTTTCGATTTAGAGCTAAATTTTGAGTGAAATTACAGTTGTTGGAAAACTCTTGATGAATAGAGAATGTTAGAACTGTCAAGAAGGAAATTTGAGATAGTTGAGAAAATAAAATATTTGAATGCCCCATCACTTAGAAAGGATACATAGGGGTTGGGTGTGCTATAGTTACAGAGGTTTCTAACAAGGTGATATTTTTTGTTTCTAGGAAACCCTATGAAACCGTCTATATTTTCTACGTGTAGTCTTCCCCATCATAGTTTTACTTGATGAATGATAGGTCTTTGTGCTTTAAAGACGCCGACAATACATGTCTCTACCCTAGAAAAAAATTAACCCACAATTTCTACCAAAGAAGTGATCTCATACAACTTGTAAGGTACGAGACATAATGTAATATGCAAAACCAAAAATATTCAGCAAATACCAATGGAAAAATAAAATATTGAGAATAGCAATACCAACAATAATAGCTTTATTGAAATAAAACAATATTCACTTACCTCTTCTAAGGGGAATCCTCCAACAGAACAAAGCTCTATTACACTAAATATTAATACAAATATTTCTCATGCATCCTACTCTTATTTATACTAATTATGTATTCTAAAGAACATTCTAGAGGAAGATATTTTAAAAAGTGGAAGCTTCTATGAGGTCTTCTTACATTGACTTGTTCACATTTATTAAATAGGCCTTATTAATTGATGTCAGTCTTCATTACATGGAAAATATATTATTGTATCTACGTGAGGGGTTAGGGAGGTTAGGTCCCTAATAATTGAGGGGGGTGGTTAGGTCCCACATAATTTGTGAAAATTTATTGTTTACCAAGTATAGTAGTCTAAATTAAAATTAATTTTACACTTTGATCGAGTGTTGGATTTTAAATTGCAAACAATTTTTAAATCATCTCCACATTTGATCTTTAAATAGTTTAGACCTTAGTAGCATACAAGTAGTTGTGATGTGTAAAGTTAGAAAATTAGCTAGTATTCTGTTTACAAGGTGTCCTAGTGCAACAATCCATGGAAAATATGAAGTTAGTACAAAATCATCTAGAAACTTTTCTTAATTCAAATGTCAACCAATTTTCTAGGCTTTTATGATAGGAGATTCAAGAATATCCTATGCTTTTAGCCTACTTTGAAAATTATTTTTATGTGCCTGGGGCCAAAATTGAAAATGGATCTTATAAGTAAAATTTGATATGAATGTTGATGTATGATACATTCTGAGGTTAAATTCAGAATCGATCTCATTTTTTTTTTGTTAGAACCAATATTTATGTTCCCTAGCAGTCATTAATTTTAGAGAGTTGATAACAACATTGCATGTTCAAAATTAACAATTTCTGCTAGGGAAGACCAACTTGTATTATTGAGCCAATATTTCTTTTTTGTGCTATCATATTGTTAAAGAGGTTTGTTTTTTATATTCATTTCCTTTTTTTTTATACTGACTATACATTCCATGTCCTATCTCCTCATGACCATGTCATCTATACATGGTAAAGAATGTGATGCATCATTCCAAATTGCATTTTTTTATAACCAATAATCTAATTTACATTTCTTAGGTGTAAGGTTATACCCACCATAGGTTTTTATGGTATCATTTGTACCTAATAGTTGACATTTATGCTCAATGAGTGCTTTTGTTCCATGATTTGTGCCCTATACTTCAAAGGCGTAATCTATGCCCAACATTTATTACAAAGGCATGTATATTTTATATTTTATATTTATTACAAAGGCATATATGTATAAAAGTGACATCTATTTATTGAAAAGGGGTATTTTTGCATACAAATGGATAGAGTTATTGATGGATATACTTATGTGCACTCCTATTGAGGAACGTCCTATGACTAACTTGAAAATTCCTTTCATAATCGATGAGCCAATAATAAAGAATCCATAATGAAAGTTGTACAAAAACATTAATATCTCTTGAACTTGACAGAAATGGTGGTTATGATAAACACATATAGGAACTTTGTGGTGGAATATCCTAAAAAATAATAGAGGGATATGCAAGAGTGTACAAAACCCTAACAAACACAAACATTGATGCTTGCAACATTGATTAAAGGAGGAGCAACTTATGTTTCCTTTTAAAAACATGTAAAATGAGTAGATTACAATTTACTTAATATATTTTTCTATGATTATATATGGTTTTATACTTTTTCAAAATAAATTCCAAGACTTTATGAGGTTCTATAATTTAGTGAAAGATTCACCAAGATTTTACATGATTTTATAATTAAGTGAAAGATTCATCTTGACTTTACAATATTATATAATGCAATGAAAGATTCACAAAAAAAAATTACACACACACATATATAATAGTCTTCATATTTTTCTATGAATTATGGGGATTAACCCATTTATTATACATATAAATTTAGGAGGGGATCTTGAAAAATTCCCTTCCTAGGATCCAAAATTGACATTGGATGAAACCAACTATATTTTGTAGGATTTACACAAAGGAATATTTCTCCATTAACTAATAGGGTCCATTGACTTTGATGATAAAACATGTGGCCACATAGCCTATTGGAGCAAATTGTGTTGTTAAACTTCTTTTGGTAGAAAATAAATTTTATAAAATGATTATTGCAAGATTTCAAAGAATAGTGATCCCTCAAGTTGTACCTCTTGCATCGAGGGATACATATTGTCCATTCTTACATATATTTTGATGAATGGTATGTAGGGTGGAATTAGAACTTTTTGTTTCTTGTAACATGAAAATATCACGAGATTAACTACATACATAACGTAATTTTCTTTACTTTCTCTTATTGTTGATTCGTCTAATATTCTAGGAGTTAATCTTCATTGAAAACTTTAGGAGGCTGAGGGATGGTAGGATTCCCTAATCGACATATAATCGACATATTCTAGAATGAGCTGACCAAGATATCTCCAATTTCCCGTAGCAATTACAAATTTGACTCAGAACTTTGCATTTGTCATCCTCAGTTTTTTTCTTCATAGGTTTCAATTTACTAGTATGAACTCCAAGAACTGGGTTGGATCCTTGAGGTTGGTTGTTTGTTTAGGGGATATCTTCCTCTTATGGAGGGCTTGATGGAAATACTAAATATGATTCATTGGGATCAACTTCATATCCTATATATGGCATGCATCAACAATTCCCTAGATATCTACGCCTTCTAGATCCATACCTTTTGCATCCATGTCATTGTCGTCCTCCCCATCTGTACCCATGGTCGCATCCTCCCTGGTGGAGGGCCCCGAAGGGATTTGTGAGGTTCCTCGAGATATATAATGGGGTCTGTAGTTCTGTGGGATCTGGGAAATTCTGAAGGATATTTTGACAAATTTGCAGTGAGAGGATGCTCGAGAGAGGATCTAAGGATCTCATAACAATTTTTAGTAGAAGTGGATTTGAGAGGGCTGATCTACGTTTACTTGCTATCTTGATGAAACCCTCCTACCTTTCTCAATTTTAGTATTGGTTGGTCTACGAAGGTTGTTAAAAAGGAAATCCATGAATGACCATGCTCATGGTATTTTTTACAGTCCATGGTGACCAAGACATTCATATAAATGCATATTCAGGCATAGGAGGTGTATCTCCTCTATTTAGTGGCTTTTACATATTTGACAAAGTTTCCAAACGTATTTCCTATGTAAGCTAAAATTTCCTCATCCTAGTATTCATGGGAAAACGAATAGAGATGGAGCCAAACAGGGGCATATGTAAAGTATTCTTTTTTGGATTAAATTTTCCTGACCTGTAACGGAGATGCATGTCCATGGAGCAAAATAAATAGGGACCATTTTCAAAATCCGTTTCTCTGTCCTCCTAATTGTGAAACATAATCGTGAAGAACCCTTTTGAGCAAGTTTGAGTTCAATATACTCTGTAGGTTTCCAACAAGAGTTAATCCAGCTGATTAAGTCTGGCTCTGAAGGCCATAACCCTAAGAACTTGTCGATAAATACGTGATCCTTCATGTATTCGAAATAACTTCCCACTCGTTGAGAATGAATTTCATACTTAGGCATTTCGAATGCTTTCAAAATACACAAACCAGGATTCCATTTGGTTGGGCAACCATTTGTCTTAGTGGAACCTTCCAGGATGGCTTCTTGGGAGGGGAACACTCCCACTGAATTGTTGGCCTACGAAGGAATGCGCTTGGAATCCCACTAAGTTGTTGTGTCGTTGGCTCTAACAGACCAACTATTACATAATATTGATTTCTATGAAGGGGTGGACCACGAAGGGGGCCGACCCCTGCAAGCTCCATGGAGTGTCAGTGAAAAGTAAAGCTATCAACAATGCTACAAACCCTAGGCTCGCAAGTTTTGAAGATGACGATGTAAAACGTAATAGATGACGGCCTGAATTTACCATCAGGAAAGATCATTGAACAGCAGACCGGTTCCCTCAACTTATAAAACGTCACGATGGGTTGAATTGACTCTTAGGGGGGAATCCGTCAGTGGGGACGGGAAGTGTGCGATGGATTTTGACATCTACTTATTTCCATATTAAATTTAAAATATCTTCACTATGGTTTTGCCTAGGACGTACCATTAATTTGATAAGTTCGTTTTATGGGAAAGGAAAAAAATAAAATTCCCCTTGATTCAAATCTTTCTATTGGCACCTTTGTAGGGATTTGTTTTTCATCATTATTTTAATGGCCCACAAGAATTACAAATCGGTTTTAGTGGAGTTGATTCTTCTTCACAGATGAGAGTGCATTCTAATAATAATCATTGTGAAAGGTAATGTCCGTAGGCATTCCGTACGCTTTTCGTAAAATCTGATCCGGCCTGTAGCTGCGCTACAAATATCTGAATCGAATCCAATAAGGGCACCACGCGTAATATCTTACAGTTTGATCGACTGTACAATTCATATAGCGAGCGGGGTTTTGTTGGTGATATAACTATGCATGGGACTGTGGCTCATGACAGAGGTTGAGCTCCGTGATTCTCCCAAGTTTAGACCCGTCCTGCTTTTAACGTTTTCTGAATTGGTATCGAAGTTGTGACATCAAATCCCATGCAGGGCAAAGAGAAAAGAAACAGATTGATGAACTTGATTCCGAGGACATGGCTACGGCCTCGTCTGTCGGTGCCGAACTGGTGCTCGATGATCCATCTTATTAACCCGCGCCGCTGCGGTTGTTGGCCCGACAGCGATATGGCTCCCGAAGGGTATTTTGCTGTCTATGTTGGGCCGGATCGCACCCGGTTCGTGATCAAGACGGAATCGCTTAATCACCCTTTGTTCCGGATGCTGTTAGAGGAGGCGGAGAAGGAATATGGTTTCGACTTCGCAGGCCCACTTACTCTGCCCTGCCAGGTCTCTGTTTTTCGCGGGATTGTGGAGACCTTGAATACAGACTGGCGGTGAAGATTCTCTGAACGGGGTCGACGTCCTCCTGGGCTTCTCAGTAGCAGGGCTCTGGACATTTTGAACTAAACGAGTGTGGAAAGTTCAACTCATCGATTAGCTGGCCTGGCCATGGAGATTTCTGTGAGATACCGTCTGCCTTTTTCATGATTTGCTTTATATTGCTGATTTGTTTGTCGCTTTATATTGCTGATTTGTTTGTCGTTATTATATATGCGTAGAGACTGTAGCAGAAACTCTGCATGTAGTTGTTTTGAGAAACTTAATAAGATGAAACCCATATATACTATGGATCTGTTTTATTAAACCCAATTGTTGCTATGTTTTTATTTGTCTCTCTCTCCATGTGATTTGCTTTTGTGAAATAACGTTCTGTCTTGTAATTACGACGATAACAAAATAGCGTTCTGTCTTGTAATTACGAAAGGTGTATATCTATTGGAAATGGGCATATTTAATGATCTTTTAATTACATATTCTAATCTTATGGCTAGCCTTTGAAGATGCTGGCATATTCTTAGTCGTCTTTCCAAATCAGTGAATGAGATTTGATGTTCATAATATCCTTACATTTTTAAATGCATCAGTTAACTTGTTTACTTTTTTACATTTAACTCATCGATTAGCTGGCCTGGCCATGGAAATTTATGTGAGATACCCTCTGCCTTTTTCTTGATTTGCTTTATATTGCTGATTTGTTTGTCGTAATTACGCCGATAACAAAATAACGTTTTGTTTTGTAATTAAGAAAGGTGTATATCTATTGGAAATGGGCATATTTAATGATCTTTTAATTACATATTTTAATCTTATGGCTAGCATTTGAAGATGTTGGCATATTCTTAGTCGTCTTTCCAAATCAGTGAATGAGATTTGATGTTCATAATATCCTTACATTTTTAAATGCATCAGTTAACTTATTTACTTTTTTACATTTACATAATCATATTAAAAAATTACTATCCTACTATTTTCATTTTGATTTGAAGTGTGGCATGGCCAAAGTTTCAATTAAAAGAGACAATGCCACGTTTGGTTGGAATATGAAGGGTTTGGTCGGAGTATGAAGGGATCGAGATATGTTGAAGATAAGTATGTAGGTATTGGGGTAAGCTGAAGACAGGTAATGGATGGAGGCCAGTAATTTCATTTTGATTTGAAGTGTTTCAATTAAAGAAGGCAATACTGCCATGTTTGGTCTGCTTATTGAAAGATTGAGAAATGTTAAAGATAGGTAATGGATGGATGTTGCTTAAGAAATATAGAACCATTGAAAACACAGAGACGACTCAACATCACATGCATATAGGTTGGCAAAAACCCTATCGGGTTTTGAAAATAATGTTAAATCCATGGCCTCCTGCAAGGGACCAAAATCGATTGTTCAACTTGAGATCAAGTGCATCTGGTCCACAAGAGACCTCAAATGTTGAGATGGAACGAGTAGAAGTCAAATTCCAGTGGACCACAATAGATAATGCTGGAAACAATTTCGAGGAATTTTTTACTTTGTTGAATAGAATGTGATACATGAAAACCAGGTTTGGCTCTCTTGTCAAACCAACCTTCAGCACTAAGAAACTGACTTTATTTTAATTCAACACTGTGTATAAGGCATAGACTATAACTCATGGCTGGCGAATGTATTTTTTAAAAGCTTTTCCTTATATTTTGCAATGTTATAGAAAATAATAATAGTAATAACAAATTTTTTTTATGGGGAAAATGATATTATTCATAAGCACCTTCCTTAAATCACATTTTTTTGTGTGAGATTTGTGTTTACTGTTACTTTTCTGTTAAAATATAATATATTAAAGATTCTAAAAATAGAATATATTTGCTATTAATATTTTTTAACCTTATCATTAATCATTTGTTCCATGCATGAGGGTAGTTTTAAAATCAATAAATTCGCATCTGTGAAGGGTTAATGATTGTGTGAAAACCAATAGGGATTTATTATTACGAAGAAAAAATCAGAGAGCGAGGAAGTTATTTGTACCTGTTTTAAGGATCTAATAAAAAAAAACAGGTAGTGACTTAAACCTTTTAATTCAAATTGTTAATTTATGTATTTGTTAGAAGATGGTTGTCCCCTCAGTTATCTATTCGCCTAAGTTCTACTGTGTGTAAGGCATTTTTATTTCAAATTGTTAATTTATGTATTTGTTAGAAGATGGTTGTCCCCTCAGTTATCTATTCGCCTAAGTTCTACTGTGTGTAAGGCATTTTTATTTTTTTTCCTTTTGAATGAATTTATTTGAATGGTTTCCCGGTGCTATGATAAATGCATATACGGTGGCTCTCGATGCATGTATGAGCTCGTTGGTACTGGTTGGGGTTTTTCCTTTTAAATGAATTTATTTGAACAGTTTTCGATGATATGATAAATGCAGACACGCTGGCTCTGGAGTTCCTCGGGATTGGTTGGGGTGGAGCTCGTATTGTTTTTGCTGGTTACAATTCATCGTTTCATATTTTTCTGTAGTTTCATATTTTTCGTTTTATTTTACCAGTCTTAAGCTTTTCCACGTTCATCAACAGTGATTTAGCGGTTGTACTAATTACGCCGAAAGGCGTATACCTATTGACAATGGGCAGAATTAATCACCTTTTAATCATAAATTTCAATCTTAGGGTTGGCAATTGAAGATGCTGGCATATTCTTCGTCGTCCTCTCTAATCAATGGATGAGATTTTGATAAATTAACTTCCGCTCATTTATAAAGATGTTAGTTTATGTGATTACTTTTTCACATTTACTAAATAAAATTAAAAAATTACTTGCTCATCACCAGATTGCCACGTTCAGTGATTAAGAAATATTAAAAAAATAACAACAGTGATTAATAAACTGGACAAATGCGTAATGTGAACTGCTGCCGTTTCATTGGTGTGGAATTGGATGCAAATTAAAACTTTTTGTAGTGCGCCGTCATTTTTTAATCAGGGTGGATGCTTATGGCTTCCTCTACCCACGATTTCGCTTCCTCTACCCACGATTCCTCTTCCGCTTTTCAATTCCATGCCACATTTTGCCTGCGTTTTAAATGCCACCCGACGTTAAACCTTTCGGCGTTCACCAGCTGTGAGTACTCACGGCTGTGCTAGTTTGTTACTACAACTAACAAATTTTTGTAGGTTATATATATACTATCATTAATTATATATATATATATATATATATATATATATATATATATATATATATATATATATATATATATATATATATATATATATATATATTCATTCGATCATACTCAAAATCTCATTGCATTACATTGTTCATCAAAATAAGCATATCCTAATTTAAATTAAAAAATCAATTTAAAATTATTAATAAAAATTTGAATTTGTAAATTTATAGGTTTTAATTTTTTTTTAATTATTAAATTAAATTATCTAAATAATTATAAAAATGAGAATTAACAAAATTTTTACAAACTTCAAATTTAAAATAAAATAAAAATAAAAATAAATGTTGATATAAATAAAAGATTTTAGAACAAACATTTCATTGTTTTGAAATGGGCTTAGTAAATTATGTAATTCCTTCCATTTTTAATAGGGAATTGAAATGTGACATTTACCAAATATTAATAACAAAAAAATTGAATGTTCTTACATAAATTATTTCACTATTTAAAATAAAATAATTTTAAACTAGAAATTTTTTTAATTCAGTTTTTCTACTTCATAAAATGTGTAACTCTTTCAATCTTTAATACAAAATTTATATCTAAAAAAATATTAATAAAACAAAAAATTCAATATGGACATAAATCAAATATTTTAATGTTCACTTTAAATAAAATATTTTAAAATCATATTTATTGCACAAATAGTCACTTTCTACAACCTAACCTAGTATGAGGGAGATGTAATTCCTTCAATGCTTAATGTATAGTTGACACGAGACATTTAAAAAAATATGTGTGTCATATATAAATTAAATGTGTGTTCAAATACACAGGGGGTAGGTTATGTACACCTCCATAGACTTTAGTACTCAAATAGCTGCAACAAGGGGTTCCCTTGTCCCATAAACAAGGCTACAAAAAATAAAATATTAAATGTCTACCTTAAATAATAATGAAAAATTTCATATTCAGAAGATATGTTCTTTCTACTACCCAATGTAAAGAAAATGTGTAATTCCTTAGATGCTTAATATAGAGCTCACACATAACATTTAAAAAAACAAATTATATCAATAAGACACACACACACACACACACACATAGATAGATAGGAGTTGAAATCCAAAGAAGGTTAGGGTATGTAAACTTTCTTAGACTTTAATAGTCAAATAACACCTATGGTATATATATATATATATATATATATATATATATATATATATATATATATATATATATATATATGCTTTTCCTAGTGAAATCACCATTTTCTTTGTTTAAATTGCATTTTTGAATGCATAAATGGATTCAACACTTTGAAAACTCTCTAATCACTCAAATTATACATACTCAATCACTCAAATCTGAAGTTACAACAATATTTGGTCTAATTTTAGGCAAAATGTTTGCACCTCAAAAACATATCAATAAAAACCTTAACATAATATTTTCACCTCAAAATATACAGAACACTGATAAATCCAAAATCAAAATAAATCCAAATCAAAATAAATGGGTGATAAATCCAAAATGAAAATAAATAAATTTGATCTTATATTCTACACTTTTAATATATATATTATACTAGCAACAAGCACATCAAGTAAAAAGTGGTTGATGTATGTCATTTTCCATTTTTTTTAATTAATGACCTCGATCGATGTATATCAACCACTTTATAAAATAATACATTATAAATGTAAACAATAAAAAATAATTAAGAATTAACATTATATTAATTTTTAAACTAAATAATTATAATTTAGTAAATTGAAATAAATAATTAAAAATATTGATTAATAATAAATTATTTTTAAATTATTAAATGATATTAATAATAAATAAAATATCACTTTATAAATAATTAAAAATATTTAAATAAATAATAATAAATAAAATATTAAATAATATTAGATAAATAATAATAATAATAATAAAATAAATAAAATATTTTTAAAAAATTAAATAAATAATATTAAAATAATAATAATAAATAAAATATTAAATAATTAATAATAAATACATTTAAAAATTATGAATAAAATTAATAAACTAAAAAAATATTATTAATTTAATACATTATATATATATATATATATATATATATATATATATATATATATATATATATATATATATATATATATATATATATATATATAAAATAAAAATGATAAAATATTAATAATATATGAATATGAAAACAGTGATAATATATGAATAAAGTAAAAAAACATTTATAATGGATTATAATATAATATAAGTATATTAAAATATTAATAAAGTAAAATATTACTCATATATTATTAAAGAATAAAAGAAGATATCTTAAAGTAATAAAACATTAATATTGTGTTAATTAATTGATGTACAAAAATATAAATATATTATTATATTGATGATTATTAATATACTTTTTAAAATAATAAATTAATAATATATAAATTAATGTCTAAAATAATAAATGTATTAATGTTTCAATGTTTAAAATGTTTAAAATTATATTAAATGACGTAAAATGCGTTAATGTATTATTATATTAATGTATAAAATAAATATTACATTAATGTGTTAAAGTAATAAATATATGAAATGTTTTATAAAGTATTAAAATATTACTTGATAATTATATAATAATAATAAATTCAATATTAATTATAAATTCAATATTATTCAATAAGTATTTATAAAATATAAATGAATTAATGAGAAATAAAATTCTACAATACATACAAAATAATAAATTAAATACATAAAAATCTTGTATTTATTTTAGCAAAATAATAAAGTAAATACATGAAAGTCTCAAATGATTCAATGAATTAAATGTATAATTTAAATAATATATTAATTAAATATAAGTTATTGTATTAAATGCATTTAAATAATACATGAATGATATAATTAAATGTATTATTATAATACTATATTATTATATATAAGTTATTTTATTAAATGTATTAATGTATAATTGAAATAATACATGAATGATATATAAATTGATTTGTAAAAAAATGATTAAATTAATGTGATAGAGTATTAAATAATGAAAATAGTAAGGTGATTTATGAAATAAAATATTAAATTATTGATTTATAATGTAATGTATTAATTAACTTAAAAAAACTCATAAAAATATATAATAATGTAGTAATGTAGTAATATGATAAATAATAAAAAGAGTAATGTGATAAATAATCAAAATAAAAATGAAAATACATTAATAAGATATGGATAGATTTATGTACAAAAACATTAATGTAGTAATGTAGCAATGTGATAAATAAATAAATAAAAACAATAATTTGATAAACACATTATGTATTAGTTATTGCATTTATGTATAACACTTGTATCCTAAGCTTAACATACCCCTTTCTGAGGAGCTCCAAATGACACGAAGGGTAAATATGCACATATGAATATTGGGCCTATGGTTAGCAAAATAACAATTCCTTTTCTTTGATTCAAGCCACTGCAAGAGAATCTAGTACTTACGTATACAAATCGTATATGACCATATGGGTCCTTAATTTCTTAAATACACAACCAAGAAAAAGATAAAGGAACACAATCTAACCATCAAGCAAACATGCACATTCCTGAATCATTCACAGGATAGACAACTTTGTTTTATTGTCATAGTTCAGTTTTGTAGGGTATGAGAATAGTTATCTATTACAAAATGTAGCCAACTAACTAACTGTGGGTGTGTGCCTTTCCACCTAACCATAGGCTCAGAGGAATTCAATCCTAGCGCTCACTAGGGAAATTTTTTCCATTACTTAAAGATTATTTCTCTGTCATAGCATCCCTATGAGGTTTATCAGATGCTTCCTCAACATCGAGCTCACGGCCTTCCTCTTTTCTTAAACATATCTGAGTCGCACCTTCCCCTCAGTGCATGAGCTCTTGTCGGGTTTCTCTCCTTCTCTCTGCAGAGATTCCCGCACACGCCTCTCCCTGAACTATCTAACGTGTATATTTTCTACCTCCTTTCCCGGGATGGTTCTCGACTTATTGTGTTCCTTCTATCAGAAGGAAACCCGGGTCAGCCTGGGTTGCAGGACTCTGTGGTACTTCGGGTTGACAATCTTTTGTCTCTTCAACCAGACCTTCAGTTGATTATTCAACCACCAATCCTTCCTTCATTAGTTGATTCCTTTCCTTGGGATTTGGACGAGGTTTATTATCCCCAACAAGGAGAAATTTGGGGTCATTTGACATAATGAACTCTCTTTGATAGTTCTCCCATTCTTTCCCCTAGTGATATCATAGCTAGTACTTCAAAGCTTCACCCCCATAATTAGTTGTTGGTAATCTAAAAAAAATACATTTACATCGTTCACATGTCATTGCATGATAATCTTATTTAATGATTAATTACAAGTTGGGGGAAACATGCACTTTACATTGTTCCTCCATATGTTTCACTTATTGGTGGATGTTGGTGTGTTTGTTAAGCTAACGTAGTTTTTCCTAGTATTTAGGAAGTTGTTGGAAGTTGTTGGAGTGAATCTCTCGCATCGAACTAAATGCTTCTTAGATTGGTGTGAAGTTGAAATATTTTCTCAAAGGTAGTTCTTTTATCTTGAGACTGAACTTGTGTATTAATATGTAGTCTATCTATTTGTTTCATAGAGATCTCTCAAACCTTTTTTATTTGTGCATATTAATATCTATGACATTTCTCAATAGAAGAATTTCCTTTCAAAGATATTTACCTTTTCATTTAGTTTTAAGAAAGAAGTAGTGCATAATAATATTTATGACATTTTTGAATAGAAGAATTTCCTTTTAGAGGTATTTACCTTTTCATTTAGTTGTGAGAAAAAAGTAGATGGGAGATCTCAGTAACCATTTAAAGACATTTGGGATGTTACCTATTATCTAAAAACTATTTTAAATATGTCTGAATTGATAATAAGCATCTTCATTATATGTATAACACTTAGAACTAGGTCACCCTCTAACTAAAACATTAGTCATTTTTATACATTAGTCATTTTTTATGTATATGGATGGAAACTTGGAAATAACTAGTAAGCATTTTCATTATATGTATAACACTTAGAACTAGGTTACCCTCTAAGTAAAACATTAGTCATTTTTATACAGTAGTCATTTTTATGTATATGGATGGAAACTTGGAGATAACTAGTAAGCTACCGAGAACATTGAAACCATTGTTAATTGTTAAAATAGTGTTCCACCACTACGCTGATAGCTCTGATACCAAACTTGACCTACTGATTAAAGAGGTTTTTGTGAACAAATTCCTCTGAAATATAATCTTAAAAATTAAACCCACTGAAATTGTATTAAAAAAAGAAAAACGAAAATTTTCCATCTTTAAAACAATTTAAGCGATCAGTGTAAATCCCAATTGAGCAATATCCCACTTGAGCATTGACCAAAAGGTAAGTCGGATATTGTTAATTTCGAAATAAATGACGTTGTAAAACGCAATGGATGAGGACATGAGTTGACCATCAAACCCATCATACTCTTCTTATTGACAGGAAAGAACAATGGACACGACACCGGTTCCTAAAGTAATAAAACCTCACGCTGGCTTGAATTTATTGTCACGGGGAGGTATCCAAAACTGGGGACCGGAATCTGTCAATGGATTTCGGCAATCTCCTTACCTCCCTATTCAATTTAAAATTATTTATAAATCTCATCATCGATAGAATAGAGATTCCTATGGCTGTGCTGAGGACGTGACATTAATTTCATGAGATTCCTTCTCTCGGAAAAAAGACAATAAAATCCCCCTTCTTTCGTTATTTTCATTATTTTAATGGCCCACGAGAACTACAAATAGGTTTTAATGGTGTTGACTCTTCTTTATAGATGGCAGAGCATTCTAACAATAATCATTGTGAATCGTCGGCCTCCACTGACGGTGCCCTCATGCAGGATGATGCCTCTCATTAACCTGCGCCGTTGTCGTTCTTGGCCCGGAAGCGACTGGGACAACATGTCTCCCTAAGGATATTTCGAAGTTTACGTGGGGCCGAACGGCTTCTTTGTGATCAAAACAGAATCGGTTAATCACGCTCTGTTCCGGATGACTTCGCCGTGACCTCGCTTGTCGTTACATTTTAGAGGAGTGGAATGTAATGACCTCCCTGCTAAATAAATTCGACACTTAGTAGATAGATGCAAGAAATGGTTTTTTTTTTTCTAAACAAGTTGAGTAATCAACTTGCTTCTAACTTCTACAAATAAAAAAACCTAATCAAAATCTTAGCGCAAGGGATCCTAACCTACATTGGTTAATCATTATGATAAAAGCAAGTGCCCCCAAAACGAAATCCACCTTACCCTCTCTCCAAAATAGTCCAACCCATCTCTACTTAAATATATTGAAACAAAGAGATACATTACGAGGAAACAAGATCTATGCCCACTACATATATAACTATTCTTGCGACTCAAGTTCGTTAAAATGAATATAGGGTATGCTTATATCGATATCCCTTGAATAGTAATTGTAAGGTATTTCCAACTTAACAAGTTACTAAAGTTCAACTAAGTAATTAACACGCCAAACATAAATTCATGGATCATAAATAAAGACAAGACTCAAGAAGTATTTTCATACTAGTTTTATTTCCAATTCATAAATACAAAACATGTAAATGATTTTATCAATAGACTATCAAGTTATTAGGGCATCTAATTCATAAATGCAAAACATATCTTCAAGGATTTCAACTTAAGTTTAAGCATGGAAACTACTTTAAATTTTTTTTGGAAATCGTTGCTAAGAAATTGTGATATGAGAAGTATTTAAATATCATCAACCATTTAAGAGTTATATATAACTTATTTTTCATCCTTTGAATTCATTTTACAACATTAAAACTAGTTCAATCACTTCGTGACTTGATGCTAAACTACGTTTGACTTGATATGGAACCAAAGACCTCAAAAATACATTAATTCCAATAATGTTTCATATCCGATATCTTCTATATTTAATATTGTATATATAAATTTTTTTTATTCACTAATTATTCAATCAATATAGTTATAACTCCTATCACCCAAATACCATTTACTAATGATCAATTTTCGAATAAGAATTTTTTTTGTGACTTCTTGTTTTGCATTAAGTCAAACATCACCCATCTTCCCTGGAATTTCCAGATGGATGACAGATCAACCTCCAGCTAGAGGCGATAGGTAAACCCTAAAGGAGTCAACATGAATGGATCCCGAGACCTTTGTAGACTTTGGATAGGAGCATCTGGATCCCAAGACCTTTGTAGACTCAACATGAATGAATTCATAACTAAGGGTGGTTCTATTAATGAGTACAATGGTGATTGTCTTGGGCAATGCAAGGGAATACTTTAAATATAAGAAGAGGATGAAAGCACCGATTGTAATAGATTTTAGGAAAATGTAAATTTCGTGTGCTATGAAATGTGAAAATGGCTAAAAATTTAGAATAACAAGATTGTAAAGGTTTGGGGTTATAAAGTCTAGTAAACTGCTTGGCATTTAGTTTTCCAAGTGGGGTTATAACATCAGGTAAACCACTAGTAAAATTTAGTTTGTTAGGCATGAATTTGCGGTCCGAAAAGGGCTTTGTCCAGGTGATACGCTCAGTTATTGTGGGGGAGATATTATTACGGCCATTACACCAATACAATCACAGAGGAAAATAATATGACCATTACATAAGTGCCATATCGCCGAGTCAATATAACAACAACCATTGCATGGATATGATTTGCAGAGGAGAGGTTGATACAGCCATCATAAAACAAATTGCAGAGTTACTATTAACACAGCCTCTACATAAATGATTTTGTAGAGGATGGGATTATACAGCCATCTCATAAAAATAATTCCGTCGAAGTAAATACAACGATTACCTAATTACGATTTTGTAGAGGAAAGTTTACACAGCCATTTCATAAAACAAATTGCAGAGTTATTATTGAGACAACCTCTACATAAACGATTTTGCACAGGATGGGATTATACAACCATCTCATAAAAATAATTTTGTCAAAGTAAATACAATGATTACCTAATTACGATTTTGCAGAGGAAAGTTTACAAAACCATTTCATAAAACAAATTGCAGAGGTACAGGTAAAAACAATCATTACAGTCCCCTTTAGTTGGTAAAGATCATGGTAAACTACAGTAAACATCAGTCACAAAAATGTCAACTTGAGCATTCAGAGGAAGACCGACTCTATAATATGAACATCCACCACTACGCAGGAAACAAGGAAAACATTACCATCTACAGTGAAAATGCCATGATCAATGTAGGGTAAAATTTGTCATTAAACATGATAGAACGCAGAGCTAAAGGAGTTTTTCCATCAATCAAATTCAAGGTCATTAATACACAACAAGGAGAAACCAAAAACTAGCCAAAAACGACAACAGAGCAGACGACTAACAGGCTCATCCTTCGCTCATCATCCTCGTACAGAAAAGATGGGCATTGAGATCCATAGGTCTTTTAACGTTAAGGCGACGACCGTAGATCAGCCTCCTCGCCGACTTCTCAGGCAAGGACTGAGGAGATAAGGACAAAGGAAAACAACCATTAAGGACACAATCAATCACAAGAAGGTGGTGAAGACATGCGAGTAAACGAAGGTCATGAGAGTCAACAATCGTAAAGCTAGGCTAAGGAAAATTTCAGATATCAATCTAAACATCCAATCTACTTACCTAATCAACATGTGGATCCAATCATAAAACCTACAACAATATACCATTCAAACAAAAAGTGTATCGTTGTTTGTTCACCCGCTCGTCGACCGTCGAGACTTCACCAATACCTCTCAGTCAATTCTAGGGTCACTCTTCTTCCCCCTTAGCCCCCCGAGCCAAAAAGAGGCCACACAAACTATCCAGAGGTTTTTTCTATCTCTCAGCTCACCTCGCAAGTCCGAGCTACCACTCCTCTCCGAGATGGGTATCCCAACTCCCATAAGCAAATCAGTCAAGTTGATAATTATGTAGCGTAATGTTACACAAACAGAAGATCGTCCAACCCCCATCACCTCCCTTCATTATATAGAGTTTTGTGGTTACTTACTTTCCAAATTTCTCTTTTAGTTAAGTTTTTATAATTAATTTCCTAAAAAATATTTTCCGTACAAGTGTCACCCATCCCCTTCATTCCTCTATTATTTAATTTATTTAATTAATTAACTATCTTATTTCCCTCACCCACCTAGAGTTACTCCTAGAATCACTCCTAGGTGTCCCTAAATTCCCTGATAGGTTTTAAAGGCTTTCCCTATTATGAAATTGTTAATTCAGTTTAAAATTAGAAAGCTCTTAAATGTAGATTCTTTACTAAGTTGACTTCCCGCTTTTTCCCTTAAGTTCCCCTTTTTTTCTTTTTATGTTACCTCTTTTCCCTAGTTTCCTTTTTTTTTTCCCCTCCTTCCCCTATTTACTTAGAACTAAAAAGGAAAGAGTGGAATTTAACCCCTTTTTCCTTTTATCATTAAATTAGTATGTTTTAAATTATTAAAAAGATTAAACAATTAATTCCCTCTTTACATTTTATAACCACAGATTTTATTTTTTTATGCATAAATTAATTTTTTACTCCCTTCATGTTACAAGATTTTATGAAGGTCATATTTAACATTTAAGTTGCTTTTATTTTAGTTATTATTTTTTATTTAATTAATTATTATTTTTTTATTTTTTTTATAGGTAGACTAAATTTTACCACTTGCGTAATTTAGACTTAGACCTTAGATATTGTACTGGCGACAATTAATTAGGGAAATTGTTTTTTTTTTTTTTTTTAATTACTTAACATGTTATTTGTCTTAGGGTCATCTAGGTTCATCCCTCTATCATCAACAATGCCACGTGCAATTTAGGATGCATGAGGTACTCCAAGGGTGCCACTCGCCTCATCTGTTCCTTTGCGCAATGTGCCCTTCAGAACGAACTACGTGCTCCAAGGTGCCACTCACCACTCCATTTTTCTTGCACGACATGCCCTTCAGGAGGCACCACATTCTCCAAGGGTGCCACTTGCCTCTTGACTAACTTGGTAGACATCAATAACCCCTGGAGTCAACACTCCAGCAGGTGAAATTATGGGAGACTAAGGGCTTCTAAGGAATAAGGTCCCCGCCTTATTGCGCACCCCTTAGAATCATTGTGAGTGACTATCGCAGTTTGCCCTCACGAAAATGTGGGTCCTCTCAAACTAGGTAATCATTAACCTATAGTTCGAGCCACAGAGGGAGTGCTAGTAGGTTTTGGCAGGGCTGTTATCCACACCTCTCCCTCAACATCTCTGGTAGTCGTGCGTGACCCCTTTACTCCATATGTGAGTCTGGTCAGCAAGCTATCGTCAGCCTCCATCATCAACAAATCATGTTAGAATATATCCATATCATATCATCTAATCAGATGCGCTAATATCATAGTAAAAACAATCAAACCCCAATGTTGCACTCCCTGAATCGATCCAGAGTCCAAGGGGTTCCATCGATGTCTTTTCATCCTCGAGGTCCAAAACCTTGCACACTTAGTAAACCGAGTCAATAGCTCTTGTCTGTGTCAATGCAGTAAAACAACATGTCATCAGCCCATAACGCCTCATAATCAAAATCAAAAGTTTTAATAGCATAATAATCTGGATCACTTGCGAGCAAGTGTCCTCAAAGAATAAGTTCGCTCAGTGCGCCAGAGCGGGATGTTACATACACCCCCTCTTGGTCTAAACTTCTTCTCAAAGTTTCACAGTATATATGATGAAATAAAGTGTATCACAATATCATATGTCTATCTATCAAACAAAAATGGAAATTGTTGTCTCATATCATATGCGTCCTCCCAGGTCGCCAATTGCGGACTATAATTGTCTCACTGGACCTTGACCTGATCTACCGTTCAATGTCGTAGCTATTGAATGTGATGATCTAAGATGAGGATCATATAAGCTGTGAACGCTCCCTCGTCTGATACCTGCAAGGAACTCATGTCAATAATGTGTGTAGGATCACTTAAATAATGTCTTAAAATAGATACAAGAAAAACATAGTGCATACGCCTCAAGGAATCAGGCAAGGCTAGTCAATAGGGCATGGGCCCCTTTATCTCCACAACCTCGAAACGTCCCATGAACCGAGGAGAGAGTTTATCTCCATTCCCAAACTTGATTGAAATTTTATGCGGTTTAACCCACAAGAAGACTCGATCACCGACCTCGTAACTACGGTCGACACGGTGCGCATCGACATAACTCTTCTATTGATCCTGCACTTCTTTAATCCTTTGTCTTATTGTTTTCATTTGCTCTTCCATTTCTTGGATCACTTCTGGTCCCACAGTCGCCCATAAAGAAACTCGAAAGGCGTCATATTAATGGTTCTCTGGTAACTGTTGTTGTAAGCAAACTCTACTAGAGGCAAGAATTCTTCCCAATGCTTTTGTTGGTCCATCACGTACATGCGCAACATGTCCTCCAAGGTCTGCTTCTCTCATTCGAGCTGTCCGTGAGTCTCCGAGAGGTACGCAGTACTAAAGTTAAGTTGGGTTCCAAAGGCCTCTTGGAAACTCATCCAAAATCGTCTAGTAAACACTGATCCTCGATCGGATATAATCCTCTTAGGCATGCCATGTAGCCTCACAATCTCACTGATGAAAACTCTAGCTATGTCAGGTGCCTAATACGTCGTACACAAAGGAATAAAGTGAGCACTCTTCATTAGAGTGTCTACTACTATGAAAATTGAGTCATGTCTCCTTGCCATCAGTGGAAATCCAACAATAAAATCCATCGAAATAACTTCCCATTTTGATTCCGAAATAGCATGTGGTTGTAGTAATCCTGTTGGGTGTCTATGTTCAGCCTTTACCTGCTGACATTCTAGAAATATGGCCACATAGTTAACTATGTCTGCCTTCATTCCCTTCCAGAAGAATAAGGGTTTAAGGTCTGCCCTCATTTTCATGACTCCCGGGTGAGCCATGTATACTGCTCTATGAGCCTTGCTTAGGATCAACATCCTCAATTCATCATTTGGCGGTACATAGATCTGACTTTTAAACCTGAATAAACCATCATTGTCAAATGAAAATCCTTCAAATCATGGTACCATCATTGTGTTTTTTCCAATAAAACCCTTGACCTCCTTGTACCATTCATCGTGACGCTGTAAATTTAGAATCCTTTCATGTAGATTCGTCCAAAGAGGCAGCACCAAAAAGATGCCTGGTATTCAACTCAATGCATATGCCACTAGGTTCACTCTTCCTTTTATGTAAGAAATCTCAAATTCATACTTGCTAAGAAATTCCGACCAACGTTGTTGTTGCGCGTTCAGGTTGTTTTTCATAAATATGTGTTGTAGTCCACAATGGTCAGTCTTTAGTTCAAATTTTCATCCAACAAGATAGTGTCTCCAAACCTTCAAAGCATATACAATGGCTAATAACTTAAAATCATGCGTCGCGTAGTTCTCCTCATGCCTTCTCAGTTTCCTCTAAATGTAAGCGATCACTCATCCATCTTGCATCAAGACTCCGCCTAATCCTTCCTTGGATGCGTCAGTGCATGCTAAGAAGTCTACGTCCATGTCAAGGACCTTTAGTATCGGTGTTGTTGTTAAAAATTCCTTGAGCCTCCAAAATTCTTCCGCGCATTTCTCGGTCCAAACAAATTTCTTGTTTTTCTTCTGCAATTCCATGATTGGATTTGCTATCTTTGAAAATCCCTCGATGAACCGTTGATAGTATCCTGCTAAACCCATGAAGCTACGCAATTCTGGGACATTCGTCGGCATAGGCCATTCCATAATAGCCTTGACCTTGGTTGGATCCACGACGATGCCTTCATCGAATATGACATGCCCTATGCAGTGAATCTTTGATTGATAAAATGAGCATTTGGACAACTTCCCATACAATTTGTGCTCTCGCAGACACTGTAGCACCAAGCGAAGTGCTCATCATGCTCCTCCATCATCCAAGAGTAGATAAAAATATCATCAATGAAGACTTGGACAAACTTGTCCAAGTACTCACAAAACACCCCATTCATCAAACTCATAAATACCCCTGGGACATTTGCCAGTCCAAATGGTAAATCAGTAAACTCGTAATGTCCAAACCTCATCTTAAAGGTCGTCTTAGGGACGTCATCCTCCTTGATCCACAACTGGTGATACCCTGATCGCAAATCAATCTTGGAGAACATCGTCGCACCTTTCATTTGATCGAATATATCATCAATTCTCGGCAACAGATACTGATTTTTTATCGTGGCCTTGTTCAGTTGATGGTAGTCAATGCAAAGCCTCCACGATCCATCCGTCTTTCGTATGAAAATAATAGGTGCACCCCACGGTGACACACTAGGACGTATCAGTCCTAGGTCCAACAACTCCTTCAGTTGCATTTTCAACTCTTGTAACTCCGAGGTCGACATCCAATAAGCCATTCTTGCTATCAGTTTAGTCCCCGGTTTTAGGTCTATTTTAAACTTTGATTCCCTTTCAAGTGGCATCCCAAGTAACTCCTCCGAAAACACATCTGCAAACTCTCTCACCACTGGAAGGTGTTCTAAACCTTCCGCGACTCCCTTCTTGTTTAACGCAAGGATCGCATAAATCTTGCACCCCTTGCGCATGCTCTTCCAAAGTTGCAAGGAAGAGATGAACCTCAGTGAAACTCCCTGGTTCCAACCTACAATCACATTTCTCTGTCCCTCGTCATTGACCAAGCTCAGCTGTTTTGTCTTACAGTTGAGTATCGCCTCATGTGATTCCAACCAATCCATACCAATCATGACATCATAATATCCTAGGATCGTGACATATATGTTGGCCCTTGTTTCAAGCTCTCCCAGGTTAGGGACATAGCCTATAAAATTTCCTCCAACCTTCTGTTTGGGTCCCGAAGAAATCTCTACGAAGCTAAACTCGTCCTGTTCGACTGCCTTTACCTTAATCCCTTTTAGCACTGCACCAGAAATGAAACTCTCGGTAGCACTGGGATCTATCAAAATACGAAGGTTCTGGTCAGCAACGGTACCTATCGTCTCAAGCATAGTCAACTAATGCTCTTCCTGATAGTTATTTACTATTGCATGAATCTAATGGGCCTTGCCCATATCTCCCACGGTAGTGGGTCCGGCTGATCCAGACACTTTATTCCTCTCCACTGGGTAGTCACGCTGGTAGTGTGGCTCCCACACGTCTAACACTCCTTCTTCAGCCCAGTAGTCCTGGTACTCGAAGTAGAAGATGATAGCCCACCGGCCTAGAATCCCGGTCTGTTCTGTTGAACAAGGCTAAACTGCTACTGCTGCGGTCGACATTGATGCTGATGCCGTGGTTCCCGATAAGGTGTCCACTGCTGAGGTGACATTCACCGAGGTGTAATGAAAGTGGATCCCCTCTGGAAGCCACGATATCCTGACATATGTCTGGCTGGTGTCTGATGCTATTGTGCTCTTGTAGTGTACCAATTGCTCTGATACCAATTTGTAGTGTACCAATTGCTCTGA
>ML779653.1:233432-257654 GCA_009831015.1 Picea engelmannii
TGGTCTCGCTGGAGTCTTGGTCAGACCTCCACTGATAAGCTTCTCCTCTGCTATGAGGGCCTTCTGGATGATATCATGCAAGGTATGAGGCATCAAAATCCTAACCTTTGCATGCAGGCTATCGTTAATTCCGAACAAGAACCTATTGACCTTAAGTTTCTGAGTGTTAAGGTGTGGAGCATACCGTAGTAGCTCCATAAAATGAGCCTTGTACTTGAGCACCATACAACCTCCCTATCGTAAGGCATTGAACTCATTGAGCTGACACTCAATGAATTCTTCTGAAAGGTACCTCTTTTGGAACCATTCCTCGAACAGTTCCCATGATATGTCTTCGACAACCATGTTTAGATGTAGTAGGAGCGTCTTCCACCATAGAAGAGCGCTCCCCTTCAGTTGAAAGACCACCATGCAGACCTTCATGTTGGAGGTATAATCGCGAAGTGTGAAGCACATCGCCATGTTCTACAACCATGCCTCGGCGGCTGCACCGTCTGGGGCACCAAAGAACTCGGGAAATTTGACCATCTCGAGTTCACGGTGAATGCTACTAGTGAATAACTAGCTTGTAAAGGTTTGGGGTTATAACATCTGGTAAACCGCTTGGCATTTAGTTTTCCAAGTGGGGTTAATTCGGGTAAATTGCTGGTAAAATTTGTTGAAATAATGTAACTGTGAAGAGTATTCTTATTCTTATTGTTAATTTATTCATTGGATTAATCCCCATTGTGGATTAATCATGTCGGTAATTGTATTAGGACCAAATCCCCTTTTGCGGATTGGTCATCAGACAATTGTAATAGGAAGAATAAGAAGTCAGCCCCAACAGTTATGATTGACACCCAGAATTAAATTAAAGGTGGGTTTACCCATTTAGAGTGAGAGGTCGGCCCTGCCAGTGAAACCCTTTCACATGTGCTAGTATTGTATATATAGGAGGCTAGCGCCTCACTTTATCACACAACTCACTTTCTCATTCTCTTATGAGGCAAGCTGCAATTACCAGTTGGAGAGAGGAGAAGAAGAATGGTGCATCTCTTGGGGAGGACTATCTGTATTGGTTTGAGTTATCTCTTGAACATTGTATTAGCTATTTATGATAAGAAACTTTTTGCTCGAGTTTCTTCCCTTAGAGGGTTTCCTAGGATAAAGGTTGTGTCTCTTGTGAATGTGTATTTCTCAGTGATCTTGTTCTTATGATGCTCTTATCTATTGAAATGCAAAGAACTATAATAATGGAATAAACATTAACATGGTATCAGAGCCAGCCTGAAGGAAGCATATTTCGCAAGAGAAAAACGTCACTGTTGTAGCACCTGAAAATTAGGGTTTTGAAAAAGTGAATCTTTTCATCCCTAAAACCACCTAGAAAGTGAAACCCTAGTTTGACAAAGTACCAGAAAACCAGAAAACGAGAGTACCAGAAGTACCAGAAAACCAGAAGCACCCATCTAGAAATTCGCAGATCAAGTTTGAGGGGGTAAAATTTGTATTTTTGAAATTCCAACTGCACTAGCTAACTCACCTCATCCCAGCGCATCTATCCCCTAGATCAGAATTTAAAAATTTGAAGTTTGAAAAATTAGGTTTTCCTCATAAAACCCTAAGTTGTAGTTGTAGTTGCAATATCAAAACCAGTTGCAGTTGCAGTACCAGTTGCAGTTGCATCCATAGAACTAGTTGCAATCACCCTTGAAATTTTTCGTAATGATTATCGCTGCTACCAGATGGAGCCATTACCTGCAAATGTTATCTGAGGTATGTACTCACATGTTTAATGGTTAAAAACCTAAAGAGTATTTGCAGGAGAAGGGATCTCTTTCCATAGATCCAGAAGGATCTCAAGATCCAACACATTAAGAGGAATGATGCAGCCCAGGTGTGATTATTCTAATATACATCTATTTGTTATGAAATTATCTTGATCAGTGTTGCATGTTGAAGCTATGATCAAATTATTTGAAGAATTAAAAATTGATCATAGAGCCTATCCTCTAAGCTAACCTTTTGTCAAGTTAGCGTATTGTCTTAGTATAGAAGATAGGTTGAATAAATCACTCGTCACTTGAGTGAAGGAGACCTGGAAGAAAAGAAAGAACTCACTCTTGACGACAAGGCTCCAAGTTTGATTAATCAAGATTCAAGGGTACACATGACAAGCTGATGACTTTAGTTGAGATAGCAATCATCGTAAAGTATTATACTTGATAGCATGTGAGAATATAGAGATAAATACTTTGTTTGATATGACTAACACCTCTTGTAGGAGAAACCTCATGTGTTGGTTTCAGATTTCCATGGAAGAATGCTTGGTCCCAACGCTATGAGAGTGTTGACCTCATTTTGTATTGTATTCCTTACCTTTAATCTTTACTTTAGATAAATTATAAGTAATATCTCTAAAGGAGCTACTGTGATGATTGTTCGTGCTATTGATTTATATTATCAAGAAGGATATTATTCTTTCTTGTTGTTTTGTTGACCTTGCTCCAGGTCACATGAGGAAGCTATTGCGAAGGTTGTAGAAGGAAACGTGCTAAAGGAGAGACCGTAAATGAAGCAATAATCATTAGAAGAGAAGAAGGTGACTTGCATAAGCTATAGGGTCACTCAGAAGCTTCCATGACACACACCATTGAAGAATTTTGGCATCAAAGAGTAGCTCACTTCAACTAGAAGGTGCTACCATACATATGCAAACCAGTCACAGATTTACCAGAACACAAAGGTGACCATTAAGGTGTATGCAATGGATGTGCACAAGGGAAGAACATCAAGAACTTGTTTTCGAAGAGGGACAACAGGACAGGAGGAGTCCCAGAACTCATCCATTCAGATGTATGTGGCCCAATGCCATCATCCTCCATTAATGGGTATGTATACTATGTATTGTTCACTAATGATTATTCTCGTAAAAGACCTAGATATATTTGAAGTGTTCATCAAGATCAAGGAATTCAAATCCTTGATAAGAGAATCCTTCTGTAAGGAAGATTAAGATACTCAGGTCAGATAATGGAGGAGAATATACCTCAAAAGAGTTTGTGAATATCTGCAAAGATGTTGGGATCAAGATCCCCAACAAAATGGTGTATCTGAATGGAAGAAAAAAACCATACTGGAAGCTGTGAGGACTATGATCCATGATCAAGATCTTGCTATGTGATTATGGGCAGAAGCAGCAATGAAAACTATTTATGTGCATAACCGATTATCCCATAGCACAGTTGGGCTCAAGACACCGGAAGGGATATTCATCGGAAAGAAGCCAGAGGTAAGCCATCTCAAAATATTTGGCTGTCCAGTATTTATTCATATATCAAAAGAGAAAAGAAACAAGTTGGAACCCTCCGGAAAGAAGGGAATATTTGTGGGATACTGTGAGGTCTTGAATGCCTTCAGAATCTACATACCTGGTCACCGCCACATTGAGATTAGCAAGGATGTTACCATTGATGAGGATGAAACACTTAAGAAATCAAGAAGATGCCAGCTTGAAGAAGTATATGAAGAGGAACCTATAAATCCCAGGATTGCAGAATCCATGAGGGAAGTTCCCAAAGCTGCAGAACCAGTGAGGGAAGTCATAAATTCCACTGATGAGGAACTTCTAGAAGACCATGATATAGTAGAAGTTCAAGAACCTCCTCAAATGACCTTCTCCCATAAAATAAAACCTACTTTTATTCAATATGGAGAGAAGTATGTTGTTCTAGAAGGAACCTCGAGACAGGTGAAAAGACCAAAGCCATTCTCCAGTTACACTACTTTGATATGTGATCTACCAAATGAAGAGCCTACCTATTCTAAAGAATCCATTCAGAGAAAAGAATGGGCAGATGCCATGACAAAGGAATACCAATCCATAATGAAGAACTAAGTATGGGAAATAGTTCCCAGATCGAAGAATAAAGATGGGGTATCCTATAGATGGATCTTCAAAATAAAACATGCTACTGATGAAGTATTGAGAAATATAAAGAAAGATTTTTCACTCGTGGATTTTCCCAGAAGGAAGGCATTGACTATGAAGAGACATTCGCTCCTGTGGCTAGATACACTTTGATCAGAACCATTATAGCTCTTGCAGCCAAGATGAAATGGAAGCTGCACCAGATGGACGTGAAGACAACTTTCTTGAATGGTGTTATCGAAGAGGAAGTGTATATAGAGCAATCCAAAGGATTTGAATTTAAAGACAGGAAGTCTCATGTCTATTGATTAAAGAAATCCTTATACAAATTGATGCAAGATCCTAGAGCTTAGTATGGCCATATAGACAGTTTCTTGACGAGCTTAGGCTTTACCAAGGGTAAAGAAGACTCAAATCTCTACTTCAAAATTATGGATAATGAACCAGTAATATTACTACTGTATGTGGATGACTTATTCTTAACTGGAGAAGAAAATCTCATCGTTGAATGTAAACAGAGACTTTCCATAGAATTTGAAATGAAAGACCTTGGCCTAATGCATTACTTCTTTGGTCTTGAGGTATGGTAGAGTGCAAAAAGGATCTTCCTTAACCAAGGGAAGTACACGGTCGAAATCTTAAAGAGATTTAACATGATAGAATGCAATCCCATGAATACACCCATGGAAGCAAAGATGAAGCAGTTGGTCGATACTTCGTCAGACTTGATAGATTCCACACTCTACAGACAGATTATTGGATTGCTGATGTACCTGATGAATACCAGACTAGACATTTGTTTTGCAGTGAACACCTTAAGTCTAGTTTTGGTAGAGCCCAGACGTGTTCACCTAGTGGCTGCAAAACATGTGATGAGGTACCTTAAAGGTACAATGGATTATGGTCATAGCTATGATGGAGATCACGACTTCACATTGAGTGGATATACTAATACAGATTGGGAAGGAAGCGTTGCAGAAAGAAAAAGCACTTCCGGATGATGTTTTATTTTGGGATGAACCATGATCTCGTGGTAGAGTAGGAAGCAATCCAGTATTTCTCTCAACACAACAGAAGCAAAGTACATTGTTGCATGTTCTTCTAGTTGCAAATCTATATGGCTTTGAAAGTTGCTGACTAGCCTATTTGACTTGGAGATGAGAGCAAGCATGATTCTATGTGACAACCAAAGCTGCATAAAGATGATAGAGAATCATGTATTCCATGACAGGTCAAAGAACATAGAGATCCGCTATCATTTCATCTGTGACATGGTACAGAGAGGAGCCTTGAAGCTCCAATACATTAGCAAGGATGAACAGGTTGTTGATGTGATGACCAAACCTCTATCTCATGTAAATTTTTAACACTTTCGAGATAAGCTTGGTATAGTCGGAAAGGACCCTCCCTGAAAGGGGGAGTATATATATTCCTTGCTTCTGACCTCACTATTAGACATAAAGCAAGATGAGTCATTTCTTTTGACCTCCCTATTAGACATAAAGCATGATGTTGTGTGTTCCTTGCTTCTGACCTCGTTGTTAGACGTAAAGAAAGATGAGTAATTTCTTGTGAGCTCGTTGTTAGATGTAAATCATGATGTTGTTTGTTCCTTTCTTCTGAACTCACTATTAGACGTAAAGAAAGATGATTCATTTCTTTTGACCTCGTTGTTAGACATAAAGCATGATGCTATGGATTCCTTGCTTCTGACCTAGTTGTTAGACGTAAAGCAAGATGATTCCTCACTTATGACCTCGTTGTTAGACGTAAAGCGATATGTTGATGTGTTCCTTGATTCTGACCTTGTTGTTAGACGTAAAGCAAGATGAATCCTTGCTTCTGACCTATTTATTAGACGTAAAGTGAGATGACGATGTGTTCCTTTCTTTTTGACCTCGTTGTTAGATGTAAAGCAAGATGATTCCTTGCTTCTGACCTAGTTGTTAGACATAAAGAGAGATGATGATGTGTTCCTTGCTTCTAACCTAGTTTTTAGATGTAAAGCAAGATGATTCCTTGCTTATGACCTCATTGTTAGATGTAAAGAAAGATGTGACTGACACTGAGCTACCAAATTAACTGTTGTGACATTGAGCCAGTGTAGTACTGTGATGTGCTAGCCTAGTGCTGTGATGAGGTATCATTTCTACTAATACCTTTTGATGGAGATGATGATGGCATTCTTTTGAGAATGACGATGTTGTCGATGAAGAAAAATTTTGATGACTCGTAAATATGCTAGCCAATGTTTCAAGATGATATTGACGATATTGTCCTCGTGATGCCAGTGATGATGCAGACCTCTCTTGCGTGATGCCGTTGAAGAAGACCCTTCTTGATAAGGGGGAGTGTTGAACTAATGTAACTGTGAAGAGTATTCTTATTATTATTGTTATTTTATTCATTGTATTAATCCCCATTGTGGATTAATCATGTCGGTAATTGTATTAGGACCAAATCCCCTTTTGCAGATTCGTCATCGGACAATTGTAATAGGAAGAATAAGAAGTCAGCCCCAACAGTTATTATTGAGACCCAAAATTAACTTATAGGTGGGTTTACCCACCCAGAGTGAGAGATCGGCCCTCCCAGTGAAACCCTTTCACACGTGCTAGTCTTGTATATATAGGAGGCTAGTGCCTCACTTTATCACACAACTCACTTGCTCATTCTCTTATGAGGCAAGCTGCAATTACCAGTTGGAGAGAGGAGAAGAAGAGTGGTGCATCTCTTGGGGAGGACTATCTGTATTGGTTTGAGTTATCTCTTGAACATTGTATTAGCTATTTATGATAATAAAGTTTTTGCTGGGTTTTCTTCCCCTAGAGGGATTCCCAGGATAAATGTTGTGTCTCTTGTGAATGTGTATTTCTCAATGATCTTGTTCTTATGATGCTCTTATCTATTGAAATGAAAAGAACTATAATAATAGCATAAACATTAACAAAATTTAGTTTGTCAAACATGAATTTACGGTTCAACAAGGGCTCTGTCCAGGTGATACGCTCAACTATCGTGGGGGAGATATTATTACAGCCATTAGACCAATACAATCAAAGAGGAAAATAATACAACCATTACATAAATCCCATATCACAGAGTCAATATAACAACAACCATTGTGTGGATATGATTTGCAGAGGAGAGGGTGATACAACCATCAAAAAACAAATTGCAGAGTTATTATTAACACAACCTCTACATAAACGAATTTGCAAAGGAAAGGATTATACAACCATCTCATAAAAATAATTCCGCCAAAGTAAATACAATGATTACCTAATTATGATTTTCCAGAGGAAAGTTTACACATCGATTTCATAAAATGAATTGCAGAGTTATTATTAACACAACCTCTACATAAACGATTTTGTAGAGGACGGGATTATACAACCATCTCATAAAAAAAAAAATTCCGAAGTAAATACAACGATTACCTAATTACGATTTTGCAGAGGAAAGTTTACACAGCGATTTCATAAAACAAATTGAAGAGGTACAGGTAAAAAAAACCATTACGGACCCCTTTAGTTGGTAAAGATCATGGAAAACTACAATAAACATCAGTCACAAAAATGTCAACTTGAGCATTCAGAGGAAGGTTCACTCTATAATATGAACATCCACCACTATGCGGGAAGGAAGGAAAAAATTACCATCTACAGTGAAAATTCCATGACTAGTGCAGGGAAAAATTTGTCATTAAACATGATAGAATGTTGAGCTAAAGGAGATTCTCCATCAATCAAATTCGAGGTCATTTAATATGCAACAAGGAGAAACAAACAACTAGACAAGGAAAAAAACATAGCAGAGGGCTAACAGGCTCATCCTTCGCTCATCATACTCGCACAGAAAAGCAGGGTGTTGAGATCCATAAGTCTTTTAATGGTAAGGCAACGACCGTAGATCAGGCTCCTGACCGAATGCTTAGGCGAGGAGTGAGGAGATAAGGATGAAGGAAAACAACCTTTAAGGACACAATAAATCACAGGTAGGTGGTCAAGACATGCGGGTAAACGAAGGTCGTGAGAGTCAAGAATCATCGAGCTAGGCTAAGGAAAATTTCAGCCATCAATCTAAACATCCAATCTTCTTAACTAATCAACATGCAGATCCAATCATAAAACCTACAACAATCTACCATTCAAACAAAAATTGTACCGTTGCCTGTTCGCCCGCTCTGAGTGACTTCCATGCGCTACGTGCAACTCTCGCTCGCCGATTGTCGAGACTTCACCGGTACCTCCCAACCAATGCTAGGGGTACTCTTCATCCCCCTTATCCCCCCCGAGCTGCAAAGGGGCCAGACACACTATCCAGAGGTTTTTTTGTAGCTCCTAGCTTGCCTTGCCAGGCCGAGCTACCACTCCTCTTCGAGATGGTTATCCCAACTCCCACAAGAAAATTAGTCAAGTCGATAATTCTACATTGTAATTTTACGCAAACAGAAGATCCTCCAACCTCCATCACCTCCCTTCATTATATAGAGTTTCATGGTTCCTTACTTTCCAAATTTCTCTTTTTGTTAAGTTTTTATAATTAATTTCATAAAGATTCTTCTCCATACAAGTGTCACCCATCCCCTTCATTCCTCCATTATTTAATTTCTTTAATTAATTAACTATCTTATTTCCCTCACCCACCTAGAGTTACTCCTAGAATCACTCCTAGGTGTCCCTAAATTCCCTTACAAGTCTTAAAGGCTTTCCCTATTATGAAATTGTTAATTTAATTTAAAATTAGAAATCTCTTCAATGTATATTCTTTACTAAGTTGACTTCCCGCTTTTTCCCTTAAGTTCCCCTTTCCCCTTTTTATGTTACCTCTTTTCCCTATTTTCCCTTTTTTTTTTTCCCTCCTTCTCCTTTTTACTTAGAACTAAAAAGGAAGGAGTGGAATTTAACCCCTTTTTCCTTTTATCATTAAATTAGTATATTTTAAATTATTAAAAAGATTAAACAATTAATTCAATCTTTACATTTTATAACCACAGATTTTATTTTTTTATGCATAAATTAATTTCTTACTCCCTTCATGTTACAAAATTTTATGAAGGTCATATTTATCATTTAAGTTGCTTTTATTTTAATTATTATTATTATTATTATTTTTTTTTTTAAAGGTAGACTAAATTTTACCACTAGCGTAATTTAGACATAGACCTTAGATTTTGTATTGGCGACAATTACTTATGGAAATTGTTTTTTTTTTTTTTTTAATTACTTAACATGTTATTTGTCTTAGGGTCATCTAGGTTCATTCCTCTATCATCAACAACGCGACGTGCCCTTCAGGACGCACTAGATGCTCCAAGGGTGCCACTCGCCTCATCTGTTCCTTTGCGCGATGTGCTCTTCAGGACGCACTACGTGCTCCAAGGGTGCCACTCACCACTCTCGATTTTTCTTGCACGACCTGCCCCTCAGGACGCACCACATGCTCCAAGGGTGCCACTCACCTCTTGAATGACTTGGTAGACATCAGTAACCCCTGGAGTCAACACTCAGCCAGGTGAACTTATGGGAGACTAAGGGCTTCTAAGGAATAAGGCCCCCACCTTATTGCACACCCCTTAGAATCATCGTGAGCGACTGTCGCAGTCTACCCTCACGACATCGTGGGTCCTCTCGACCTAGGTAATTGTTAACCTACAGTTCGAGCCATGACAGATGTGCTAGTAGGCTATGGCAGGGCTGTTGTCCACACCTCTCCCTCAACATCTCTAGTAGTCGTGCGTGACCCCTTCACTCCATATGTGAGTCTGGTCAGAAATCTATCATCATCCTGCATCATCAACAAATCATGTGAGAATATATCCATATCATATCATCTAATCAGATGCGCTAATATCATAATAAAAACAGTCAAACCCCAATGTTACACTCCCTGACTCGATCCAGAGTCCAAGGGGTTCCATCAATGCCTCTGCATTCTCAAGGTCCAAAATCTTGCACAATTAGGAAACCAAGTCAATAGCTCATGTTTGTGTCAATGCAGCAAAACAATATGTCATCAACCCATAACGCCTCATAATCAAAATCAAAAGTTTTAATAGCATAATAATCTGGATCACTTGCGAGCAAGTGTCCTTCAAGAATAAGTTTGCTCAGTGCATCAGAGAGAGATGTTACATGGAAATAAATTGACACCTTTTTACTATTAGTTTCTACACTATCTTGTCGTTACATTTTAGAACCTCGCCTTTTTACTATTACGTTTCTACAATTGTCTTTTCGTTACATTTCAGAACCTCGCATCATGCATTAGAGGAGTGGAAATAAGTAGCAAGTAGCGTAAATACTTTTCAGTTTTTACATTTTCATAACCTGGCTTATTATGCATCAGAGGAGTAGAAATAAATAAACACCCTTTTACTATTAAGTTTTCTACACCTGACTTGTCGTTACATTTCAGAACCTCGAATCATGCATGAAGAGTGGAAATAAGTGGCAAGTTGCGTAAATAATTTTTCAATGGAGTGGGCACAAATGAATTATGAGAAGGAATTCCATCACCTGACAAGAATTCCATTAATAGGACTAAATAAACTACAATTTAACTTTGATCGGCATGCTATTACACAGGGAGGACAAAATTGTTGCTTGTTGCGACTTCTATTGCACAAAGAGAGGACAGAATTATTGCAGCACCAGTGGAGAAGCTTGCTGAGAAATTGTTGCTTAGAAAGACCAGAAATCTTCCATTCGAACATTTAGGTACGAACCGATTAATTATTTACATTTTACTATGTGTTTTGTTCAGAATATTTATTGTATTCAATCCATTCAAATTTAATAGGAAATTTAAGCATTAATGGTAGAATGCTGGTGAATGTTGGTAGAATGGGAATATTGTGTAATGTGGAATGATATATTGTATTGTGTATTGATAAAATTTAATTTTGATCGACATTTTATTACACAACTAAATTGTTTCTTGTTGCGACTTCTATCGCATAGAGGGACGACATAATTGTTGCAGCACAAGAGGAGAAGCTTGTTGACAAATTGTTGCTTGCAAAGACCAGAAAGATTCCATTCAAACATTTAGATACGAACCTATTAATTATTTATATCTTACTATGTGGTTTTTTCATAATAATTTTTTTTTCAATGCATTCAAATTTAATAGGGAATTTAAGCGTTAATGGTAGAATGCTGGTGAATCTTGGTTAAAACTTGTCTTTACTGATTTTAAATTGGTTAAAATTGTTAAATCTATAGAAATTGTAATTTCCGACTGTTCCAATAATGACATTGTAGATTTTTTGGTTCAATATATATATTGTTGATTTAAAAAAAATATCAACTCAAAAACTAAAATTGTAGTTACCTTTTACAGTATTGGTTCAGGTGAAAGTAATTATTGTTGCAAGTTAATATAATACAACTTACTGGTTCAATTCCAGTTATGAGTGTGATCGAACCTCTTACTGTAGTTTTTAAGTGAGAACCTCAGTTCCCGATTCAAAAACATAAAGTTTTAGAGTTTATGAGAGATTAAATCTTTGCCTGAAAATGGATAATATACGCCACTTCAATCTAGCAATAAATATCTTGATATAAATTAAAGTCTGAGCTAACCATGACATTATAAGAGACAAACAAATTCCTATAGCATCCTACTAGAAATAATATCACAATTGATAGGCAACAGAAGTACCAACTCAGTGAATCAAAATTGCACATTGACAAAATGTTAATAGTTGGAATGTTTAAGTAGGATGAAAGTGCATGTTTAGGTAAAGTATCAGAGTTTACTGTACATTAGATTTAATGCTTGGTAACTATGCCTTGAAAAGTAGATCTTGATGACAGATATGACTCTTCTCGAGCTTACATGTTTAGGTCATCGCCTTAGACAGTGAGTTCAAAGTTTCAATGGTTACTACAACGGAGGAGAGAGCTTTGATTTGTGAAATTAAAGGAGACTTTTCTACGAAATCTTAGTAGATTTTCCACCAAGAAAATCCGCCATCGATAAGAACACGTTAACACTAAGTATGGTTAATATATTTATCTTGTTGTTGACCACTAGTCATAAATAAAATATAGGTAAAACTCAGTTGCATAGTATCGATGTGCATTTTGCATACACTAATGTGTACATATATTACACAACAGTCAATGTTTTGCTTCATATCAATTATATTTTATATACTTGAAGGTACAACTATGTCTCCTCAAAGTACAACTATGTCCATCTCAAAGTACAACTATGTCTCGTCATTGAAGGTATGTAAAATGCAGTGTTTGAGGGGTTTAAAAAAATTAAACTAGCAATATAATTTAAATTGGAGGAGATGGGCTCTTTAGCAATAGTTTAACCTGGACTTTTACCATATATATTTTAATCTCGACTCTTATCATATTATTTCTTTAGCCTAGACTTTGGACTTTAACCTAGAATTTATCATATTATTGTTTTAACCTGGACTTTTATCATATTATTTCTTTAACCTGGACTTTATCATATTATTGCTTTAACCTGGATGTGACATCCCCCCGAAAAAATAAAGAAAATAAAAATATTTTTTGAATTTAAATTGCTGGAAATTTATTTTCATTTTTAGTAAAATCGAAATTGGAAAAAATTTGCCATTAACGGAAATTCCGAATTTCGGATTTTATAATTGTAATAAATGATTTTGACTATTGGGCAGATATTTGATTTGTCCCAACTAGATATTGGACTATGAAATTTGTATGAGAGACATACTATTTTATATTGATTGCAGGAGACAAAGGGGACATCCATGTTAAATTTTAGCTGACCATGAATCCATGAGAGGGGAACCTGTTGGAACTACCTCTAGGATGATTTTTACAAGTGGAAAATTAGGGAATTGGCCACAGGTAGCCCCTAAAATTCAGGGATTTAGAAAGCTGCGAAAATTCCCGAAGGACGGAAAAGACCTAGGAAAATGGATAAATAAGCATATGTGAGGAGGCAGGACGCTGCCAAGTATGCTGGAGAGAAAAACTATTGATTTTTCCTTGCTGTTATGAGCACTGAATGAGTGTAAGGCAAGGGGAAACTACTGGATCAAAGGATATTGCGGAAGAGAGGTTTCCAAGTTTTCCCTCATGGACTCATGGTCATGGTAGGGGGTGAATCGAGCAAGTGATCTTGGCTGCTCGGTTCTATGGTTGGGAGGAACATGGTTGTTCCCTTTGTTTTTCTGTGAGTTTAGTTCATATATGCTACTCTAAACCCTACCTGTTCAAATGTGTTTATATCTATGGTACTGAACATGTTAAATCTGTAGTGAAGTAGTTCCTAGTTGTCTGTTTTAAATAATCATATAATTGTTGTGTGTTATTTCCGTACGGAATTTCAATATCTCTGTCTCTGTGGAGTGTTTTTGTTATGGATATGGTGAAATCCTTCAATTTAACATGTATCCAAAATCATAGACAAAGGTTGTTTGATGACTACAATCTACAACTACCTTCCTAATTTTAAATCTGTTGAACAAAAGGAAATTTATTTGCCTTTTTAGTGTAATTGGTAGCCGAGCGTGCCATTTCCCTATGGAGAAATTATTTTTCTATAGATAACTAGTATACAGTGAACCTTCACTAATAAGTATACAAGTTCAAACTATAGGCAAAAATATCCTGCAATACTGAGATTATATTCGACATACTTGCAGACCTGATAGGCATAATATGAACATATACATTTTATATGATGGATAATCTTTATAAACGATACATTAACGCTGAGGGAAAACCAACTATAAACAGAGTCGGGTAATATACTTTTATATGTGTGTGAACATACTCGCAGGAAATTAATCCAGCAAATCCAAAGACCCCAATACCGAGTGTTGAAACATGGATACTATGGTATGGTTAGTAGTCTCAGCGTCGGATCAAATCAACTTAATTCTGGTATAGGATAAACCAAATGCTAGATTAATGGCTGGAATAAGAGAAAAAATAAAAATATAAATTACGTAGCGCATATACAATGCAATGTGTAATCCAGGACAAGTTAGGGTTATGATATGTACGAGTGACGAGTGGGGAAAGCGAGGCTCAGGCTCATTTCCTACCTTTTCCCTATCGTTCGTATAACAAAACAAAGTACCCAAACATCAACAAAACTCGAAGGATTTTTGAATACAAGCACACAGTACCAGTGGGAGCAAACCTCCCTTAACTACAATATTTCTGTGCTAGCTGTAGGTGCATTAATATACAAGGTTAAATCATTTTGAGATGACTATGTAATTTATTCTGGGAAATTTCAGAGATGAAATTCAAAAATTAATTCTGGGAAATTAACTAGAATAGATCAAGAAATGAAATTCAACATCAATTCTGGGAAATTAACTAGAACAATCAAGAATAAAATTCAACATTAATTCGGGGAAAATAGCTAGAACAAATCAAGAAATGAATTTCAACTCTGTTTGACCAAACCGAACTATCGGAAAAAAATTTAGAAGAGAATGTTAAACACAGAAACATCAGTTTTGTATCCTGTTGCTACCATAATATCCACAACAACTAAAAGCCCAATACATCGTTCTTAATCATTTAAAGAAATGGAATTATGGATACCACAAATCCAATCAAGTGCAAGCTTGGCACACTTTCATTGTACCGGTGTTTAATACAAAATTCGGGTGTACCCTTAAAACAACTAACACAAAACTGAGAAACGAAAGATCTTCACAACATTAAGATCGAGTCGTAGCCTGGATCAACAGTGCTAGTAATAACTTTGACAGAGGGTTATTCGTAGTTGGAACCCAAGTACCTCTTGGAAGAGTGAAGAGGGCGTTCCCCTTCCATGGCGTGAGCACACTCTGCATGAAACAAGGCGAAACAATAAGAAAGTGAATCCGATAAACAATAACACAACCTTTAAAAGAACAGAATGAAATAAGGAAAAACTTAACTGTAATAACAGTTTCTTTAACCTTCACCATTTGCGCTCAACCCGTGTGCTCCTAGAACGAGGAGGGAAGAGGAGCTCGTGCCTCCCTGATGGGTACCCTCGCACAACAAAGGGGCCCATCATTAGTGACAAATACTATCTTTTAACCCAAAGAAAATCATGCACAGGGATAACATGCATATAATGAGAATAAAGCAATAGTAAACATAAATCCGTTGTAACAGTTTAATTATAAACTGAAAAGATAAAACCACCTTTGGACTATAGGACAACCCCTATTATCAGCATAGTATACGAGTGAATGTAAGGTTTAAGCATAGGACCTTTGTTTAGTTCCACACTGTACCTAGAGGTCTTTTACACACAGGAAAGCCATATATATACACTGTCAACTAGGTATTAACCGACGAAGGAAAACACACCCAATACAATTTTTTTAGTTAAGAAACAAATAAATAGAATATCTCAGATGTGGGGACATCGGGATAAGACCTTCCACAGAGAAAGATGGCTCGACTTGATAGGAAAGCTAGTGCAGGGAGGGGATTAAATACGAGAACCCTAAACCCTACTGGAGCACCCTGTTTCCCTTTTACTATCTTTTTAACACCGATATAAAACAAGAAAATGCTCTGCTTGTATACTGTAGTTACCCAGAATTACTCAATAAGACAGAAAAAAAAAGGAACCCGAATGCAAATGACAGCCAGGTCGACTTACCGGCTTACAGGGTGGTCCGTCGAGGAGTCGGCTGCCAAGAACTCTCCCACTTAGAGCAAGGTCCGATTTCACAGAGGCATAACCATGTTGCTAAGATAGAAAACTAAAACAGAGTTTAATCGGGACCTTTCCGTCCCATTCAGCAAGCCAAGACCATAATGAAGTGAGAGCTATGGGATAGCCTTCGCATGGAGTAATGGAGGATGAGTGGGATCGTACGTGGCCATGTGAACAATGGTAAGTGTCGGCATTTCATTGGGCACTGTATCAATTAGACTTAACTCAGAGCATCATAAATGTTGCAGACATGTCTTTAAGGCGAAGGGGATTCCAACCGGTTATGTTGCTCAGAGAATTTATGGCAGGAAACCCGAATGGCCTATGTAGGGTTAAACGTTTTATCACCTAGTTACACTAGTTATGTGTCAAATCTCAAGTACCTTTACGTTAACCATATCCTACCCGAAGTTTGGCCACTCACATTCTTTCTTTTGTATAGTGTAGTGTTCATTTTTACCCCAAAGGGGTTTGTTTTAAAAGTATGTCGAATGATGATAACCTTTTCGCATAGACCTTGTATTAACATGTATACAAAGTCGTTTATCATAAGACCTCACACCTATGACCTGTTTTTTTAGGGATTAGTTGGTTCTAAGTAGTTATACCCCCTAACTCTTAAAGAGGGTTTGGAAATGATACGGTGGGTGTTACCATGGTGTAAATAACAAACAATGTATCCCTAGCTATGTACCTATGATCGCTTATATAACTCAGTACCGAAACAGGAAAGATGACAATATGATAAATATCTGTTAGAGTCGTAAATACAAAGGACTGTTGTACATCATGGTTGACAACAAACTGAACTTTAAGGACATAGTATCAACTCAAAGTACCCAATAAAAAGAGTAATTAAATAAAGGATTTTTTTTTATATATATGTAAATTTTGAGGTACATTACGCTAGAATTTATCATATTATTTCTTTAACCTCAACTTTTATCATATTATTTCTTTAACCTAGACTTTGGACTTTAACTCGACTTTATCATATTATTGCTTTAACCTCGACTTTTATCATATTATTGCTTTAACCTGGACTTTGGACTTTAACCTCGACCTGAATTTTTATCATATTATTTCTTTTATGATATTATTTCTTTTTATTTAAACGATATTATTGCTTTTAGGTTAAACTATATTTATTTTAAACTATATATTAAACTATGCACCAATATTAAGCCAAAATTTCTCTGTTATCGAATAGTCGAGTTCAAGCATAATGTCGGAGATAAGATTTATTGTTGTGTTCTTTGTGTTACTTCTCTGGATTTTTCCCAATTGTATTAAACTATCCACCAAAATATATATATATATAAATTGTGAATGACAAAGTGTCGAAGCCGTCACTTCAGCTAGTTATCTTCTTGCAAATATATTACAGGTTTTGAAAACAATTTCCTCACAAACAAATAAGTGGGATTTGAGAGATTTTAATCTTGAAGGTGATGTCCATCATGTATTTTCGTAATCAGATGTTTAATAATGAGCTCATATTACCACCTAATTTTAAGAAGTGTTAAGGAGTGGCATTCTCCAGGGTTAGGCTTTGAGGAGAATTTGAGGTTGCGACTGTGGGGAATTTAAATTGGTTAAAATTGTTAAATCTATAGCAATTGTAATTTCTGACTATTCCAATAATGACATTGTAGATTTTTTGCTTCAATTTATATTGTTGAATTTAAAAAAAAAAATTATCAACTCAAAAACTAAATTTTTTGTTACCTTTTACTGTACGATTGGTTTAGGTCAAAGTAATAATTGCTGCAAGTTAATACAATACAACTATGTCTCCTCGTTGAAGGTGCAACTATGTCTCCTCAAAGTACAACTATGCCCATCTCAAAGTACAACTATGCCCATCTCCTTGTTGAAGGTATTTTATAAGTATTTTATAAGGGAGTTTATGTAAAATGCAGCATTTGAGAAGTTTAAAAAAATCAAACTAGCAATATAAATTGGAGGATGTAGGCTCTTTAGCAATAGTTTCACCTCGACTTTTACCATATATAGTTTAACCTGGATCTGAATTTTGGATTTTCTGGTCGGCGTGGTATCTATGAGAGGCACATTGACAACTTATCCAAACGTAAGAGAAAGTGATATCTATCCAGCTGGAAGGGATTAATCGTTCAGATTTGTGTTCAGATTTTTGAAAAGTCTCAACACACCACGACATTATAAGAGACAAACAAATTCCTGTAGCATCCTACTAGAAATAATATCACAATTGACAGGGAAGAGAAGTACCGACTAGGTGAATCAAAATTGCAGATTGACAAAATGTTAATAGTTGGAATCTTTAAGTAGGACCAAAGCACATGTTTAGGTAAAGTATCAGAGTTTACTATATATAGGCACATGCAGGGGATGTGTTTCCCTGGATAATCGAAGAGTTTTAACGCGTACAAATTTTTAAATCCGTTCATTCATGAAAATTATAATTGTCATTTTCAATTTCCATTTGTTTAAATATCACTAACACAACCACATTAGGTTGATATACTTCATTGCCATCATTTTTTATATTTTCAAATTAATAATCTATAACAATTTATATCAATCTCAATAAATATGGTATTTTTAATTATTATTTCATTTTTATAATAATTTATAAATCTGCACATTTTTATAATAATTATTATTGCATTTTTTTTTTCCTTTTCGTCTTGATATCAATGTTTTTATGATTCAATTTTTTTCATAAATATGTTTTTATTCATAATTGTCATAATTTATGATTTTGTTTCTGTTTTTTTCTTTTAGTCTTTGTTATGAAATGGTCCAATTAATTGTGCATTTTTTTTCAGTGCTCAAATGCCTATTAAATGCTATCTAATATATTGATATTCAGTATTAAAGATTACCATTTATTAACCTTTATTTTGAATCTTTATTTATTAACCTTTATACACTCACCTAGAATTAAAAAACATTTATTTGCATTTCCTTTTTGTTGAGTTACTCAAAATTAAAAACAATTGTATTTAGTTTCTATTCACTCTCAAAATTTTATGAATGTAACATCACTTTACATTTCTCTAAATTAGGATTTATGAAAATTAGGGTTTTTGTTAGGGTTTAGATTCAATCCTAGCCAGCAAGCCACCTATAATACCTTTGAGATATTGCATTTTTTTAATTTTGAATTTAAGAAAATTAGGGTTTATATTAGGGTTTTTGATGGAAGACTTTTATGACATTTTCAATCGAAAATATTTATCAAATTTAACTTATAAAACAATAGATATTTAGGTTAATAATATTTAAAATATTAAATATTGATATTTTATTTATAAATTTTAGCTTATAAAATATTAGATATTTAGCTTAATCATATCTAAATTATTTAGCTTTTAAATCTTATCTAAAATATTAATATTGAGTATTAAACATTACCATTTATTAACCTTTATACACTCACCTAGAATTAAAAAACATTTATTTGCATTTCCTTTTTGTTTAGTTACTCAATATTAAAAACAATTGTATTTACTTTTTATTCACTCTCAAAATTTTATGAATGTAACATCACTTTACATTTCTCTAAATTAGGATTTCTGAGATGTTACATTTTTTTAATTTATAATTTTTTAAAATTAGGGTTTATATTAGGATTTATGGTGGAAGACTTTATATGACATTTTCAATCGAATGATATACCCATTCAAGAACATATGGCTTTCTTCTAACCTTACTCATGTGTTATGTTAATTGAAGACTTTAATGCTTTATTAAATATTTAATCTTTTAATGTATGAATGCATTCACCAAGATGGATGACTTAAGAGTTGACCAAATAGAAAAAATATTAGTATGATTGTGTACCCAATAGAGTTAACATTTGCGAAATTCAAACATTTGGTAAATATTAGTATCTTTGGTCAAAATTCAAAGATACCAATATGTGAATAATGGTTTTTCAAAAGCATACAAAAGTTAATCTTAACTGCATGTTTTCTTTTTTCCTTTTCGTCTTCATGTCCATGCTTCTATGATTCAATTTTTTTCATAGATATGTTTTTATTCATAATTGTCATAATTTATGATCTTGTTTCTATTTTTGTCTTTTAGTCTTTGTTATGAAATGGTCCAATTAATTGTGCATTTTTTTCAGTGCTCAAATGCCTATGGATATGACCATCTAGGGTTCTTTCCCATTTGGTATTTTGCAAATGGTGTTTATATGACTTTATTTATCAGTGTTGACTAAGTTTAGAATTGTTTCTAAACGCTGGAAGGACGTTTTAGAAAGCCAATCTTTCTTGTCACAATGCAACCAAATTTCCATGAATGCATTTGGATTTCTTAGCCCTTTCTTCCATGATCGAAAAAATTATTTCCTTGGAGAATACCTTAATCAAGATGGGCACATTTCTCATTTTCTTGTGTCGTTTATTGATTCTAGATACAGAGTTGAGTGTACAGCTGGAACTATGGTTTTGCTATCTTTTCCAACAAAATACTCCCACTGCAACAATTATTTTGTGATGAATCCATTTACCAAGGCCTTTAAAAATATTGGTTGTATATCAGTTGGATATTATGGTTTCTTTTCTCTACTGAAAAATGTGATTGCCAATAAATATGATTGGGTTGTCTTGGAACATGTTTATAAAAGGATGAAGTCGAAGTATTAAATTTGTAGCAGCCTTGATAGGGTGTGGAGAAGGAAATAACTTCCTTATGGTGGCACTACACCCCCTAAGGATGCAGTGTTCTATAAGAATAAACTATTTTGGTTGTATTTAGACAAAGATTATGAAGAGTACCCTCACTATGGGTACATAATCTATTGGTTGGATGTTTTCAAAAATGAATGGGGGTTTTCATTTGCTTCCACCACAGACATACAATGTATGTCATTAGCATTATACAATAACTAGCTAATATGTCTCATCAATGATGGTTCAACCTTTGTATGGTCAATTGAGGAAGTTGAAAATTTCTAGTTTGGTCAAGCCTATTTTGAATGAAGATTAGACTATTTTGAGGATGATTGGGGATTCAAATGGACCTTATTGGAAGAAATTTCTACAGATATAAATAAAAAATGCCCCGGTTATCTTCCATTTTGAACATTGCATGGGACAGTTCTTATGTGCAATTACAACAACATTCCCTTCATGTTCTACAATTTGATTACTAGGTTGTGTATTCTTATTGCTATCGATAATGTATCCAACGAACAGAGCTACACGTTCAACTTTCCTACAGTTGAGAATTTCAATGATCTGATTGAAAGTGGTTATGCTTTTCCACTTATCCCAAATATCGACTCTATTGATGACATTCCACCATTGGGCATCGATATGATGTAATAGGTTGTTAGGCATCCTTTAAACATTTATTACTATATTTTAAACTTGTTTTTCTCTATCTAATAATGTTTTCTCATTGGGAATATATATATGGTTATAACATGTTATTATAATTTTCATATTCGTATCTTTATATTTTGATTTAGGTTTTGGTCCAATATGACCATGTCTTTGAAGGATATATCGACCAATCCTGCCTAAATACCCATGATCATGGAGTGAGATGGAAGTTGTCTCCACATGCTTTGTAAATACCATTACATTACCTACCACATTGTCACCAATCCCTAAAAAAAACAATGCATATAATCTCGCTCTCCCTCCCATCTCAGGAACACTCGTGTAAAATAAAAAAAACAAGTTGTGTTTACTTTAAAATTTGAAGAGTAAGAGTACGAGTAGGACATCAACAATGGGGATGGGAAAATAGTAGAATGGATGGGTTTTTTTTAATCATTTTTTAGGTTTATAAGAGAATATGGAATAGGAGTGATGACAATATATGTGAATTCAAATTTTAGTCTCACTGTCAAGCTACATGGTGTTACATAAAAAATATTTAGTTAAATAGAAAATTCTAGTCATAACCATCTCCTAACTACCCAAATCCTAATAATAACCATCTCCTAGCTACCCAAATAATAATTAGAAAATCCTAATCATAGATCTTCTTTAACTACACCTTTCATTTATTCCACAACACTCTAAAACTTATTTCATTTAATACAGACTAGATAAAACAATACACATACAATAATATTTAATATTCTTTCACACATCTTCCATACCAAAGATTTCATTCTTTATTTATAATTAATAATAATCTAAAAAATGCAATTATCACTACTTCCTAACTACTTAGTGAACCTTAATTAAAACTACTTTACATTTAACCAATATCACTCTCTAAAAATTTAGATTAGATTAGATAACCTTACATTAAAAAAACTTGAAGTTATAAAAATGAAGTGGGTTCAATTTAAAAAAATTATTAAATTACAAGATACATACATGTGTAAAATTAAATAATAATAATAATAATAATAGTCAAATTTTAAGGTCACTACCAAGCCATCCCAAATTGGTGTATGGGACCCCCTTGTTTGTGGGACAAGGAAAATATTAATAAACATAGAGTCGATTTATTTAAAAAACAAATTACACAGAATTTGTAAAACTTGACATGAAATGAAATAATAACTCCTTACTTCATAAATCCCGATCTAAGAATAAAATAACAAAAATAATTTTATTATAAATAAAAAAATTGTATTTAAAATCTTGTAATAAATAAAATATGATATTTAAAATTTATTGTAGGATGAAAATGGATGCTAATGAATTCTACCATTAGGGTGGCTGAACGATAACTAACGGGTGTTATAGTAAATAAAAAATTGTATTTAAAATCTTGTAACAAATAAAATATTATATTTAAAACTTATTGTGGGATGAAAACGAATGCTAATAAATCCTAACATTAGGGTGGCCGAACCGTAACTTAACCGGTGTTAAAACAAATAAAAAAATGTATTTAAAATCTTGTAATAAATAAAGTAGTGTATTTAAAATTTATTGTACTACGAAAATGGATGCTAATGAATGGTAGCATTAGGGTGGCTGAATGGTAAATTAACCGGTGTTATAATAAATAAAATATTGTATTTGACACTTTTTGTACATGATGAAAATGGATGCTAATGAATCTTACCATTTGGGTGGCCTTTCATTTTCATCCTACCAATATTTTTGGGTAGATAACTTTGGAAAAACCTAGGAGGGAAAGCTCGTTCTAAAAATGATTTTATTATGCGAAAATCAGGGCTCCCATAATATGGATAGTGGCCCATTGAAATAACTACAAGTGTAGACAAAATACGAAAAGTATGATCTATTGTACAACCCAAATATGCATGTTTTTGGAGGGATACACGCCTACCCTTGAGAACACCCACATAGACACGATTGTCTCCAATGTGACTCGTGTACATGACTGCAAAGACTGTATGAAAAGCTCCGTACAACGCACCCCTTTCCTTTGGATTCCCTGGTACAAAATAGAGATTGAGATGGTGGAAAATTGGGATAGTTGTAGGAGAATACCAGTGAGTTGTGGGATTTTTCTAAGTTGTCAGTGGACAATGAGAGACCAACCTATTTTCTTCATCGGTAGCCCCAGCTCAGGGGTAATTGTTTTTTGAGATCTTTAACAACAAGTCTATGGCTGGGTGGAACATCCATCCCAAGCATCTTGCTTCACAACTATTTTAAAATATAAGTGTTTTATCCAGTTTCTTTGTTGCATTATGCGTTTAATTGTTATGCAATCACTTTGTATTTGAGTACGATTTATGTGTTTTTTTGTTGAGTTATTTAATCTTCATTCATGTCGATTTTGGCATGATGTAGATGCAGCTAATTAATGGTATCAAACAATAGTTAAATGTGTGTGTAATTCATAGACGTCATTCGGGTTGGGGAACGTTACAAGATCAATTCTTTTTTTGTAATATATTCAATGGTCTCACTTGGTTTTTATCTATGCTATTATTGTAGTGTTCAAACATCCTAGCCCTATAATAAGAAATATTTATTAATTTCCGTTAGGCGCTTGGAATGAAAATACAATGGTGTACAAGGAAGTAGCTAATGAAAATCGTGTGGGATCTATAGTAATTTGTAAATCATTGAATATATCTGAGCCGCTTGAACCCTTCAACAATTTCTTTGTTTACATTTGTTGGTCGTGGGTTGGGGTTTTGCGTTCCTTCCTTTGGTTGTGTCAAGTTTTAGTTTTCTCTAGGTTCCATGTCAATTATTGTGTTGCAATTTAATAATGGAATTTATATAAATTAGCTTCATTAATTAATTGAGAAAATTAAAAAAATAAATAAATCAAATTGTTGAGGAAATTAAAAAAACATGAAATTGGATACAAATAAATACAAGGAATACCTATGAGGTGACATCAAGATCATTTGGATACCTCGTCAGCAAACCCCATAGCTTCAATTCGCTCAATGTCCTCTCAAGTGCATTATGCGATAGGTGGAATAAGAAAAAGTGGGTTCGTGAGCCATTTTAATTGGGCCCAACTAGAACACACACATGTTCCTACAACGTGTGCACATTCTTAGGAATATGTGTGATGTAACACACCCACTACCATTATTTTTAAAAACTTTGGGTTAATCTCCCATACAGGAGAAATTTCCACAAACTCGTATTAGCGAAATACCAATCCCCGGTTCTATATCGGGAATTCGGGGTTTCTAGTGTCAAGATTCATTC